>CAKNXH010074244.1:0-16187 GCA_932178445.1 Andricus quercusramuli | reverse complement strand
ATCTTCTCCGGGGAAGTCTGGGTTTTACAGTACTTTAGGGTCCCTGGAGTAAGTTCCTCGACGACACGAGATCCGAACAATGCCCTAGGTGTAAAAAACACATCTTCTTCTGGGAAGTCTAGCTTTGACAGAACTTTAGGGTGCTTAGAGTAGGTTCGTCGATTACACGAGATCCAGCCAATGCTCCAGGTGTAAAAAAAACATCTTCTTCGGGAAAGTCTGTTTTTTACAGTGCTTCAGGGTGCCTGGAGTGTGTTCCTCGACGACAGGAGATTTAACTAATGCCCCAGGTGTGAAAAGCGCATCTTCTTCGGAGAAGTCTGGTTCAATCTCTTGTCCTCGAGGAACTTACTTCAGGGACCCTAAAGTGCTGTAAAAACCAGACTTCCCTAAAAAAGATTTTTTTTTAAACCTGGGGTATTGATTCAATCTCGTGTCCTTGAGAAACCCACTCCAAGGACTCTAAAGTGCTGTAAAAACCAGACTTCCCCGGAGAAGATGTATTTTTTACACCTGGGGCATTGGTTCAATCTCGTTTCTTCGAAGAACTTACTCCAGGGACCCTCAAGTATTGTAAAACCCAGAATTCCCCGGAGAAGATGTATTTCTAACACCTGGGGTATTGGTTCAATGTTTTGGTCTTGAGGATCCCACTTCAGGCACCCTAAAGTACTGTAAAACCCAGACTTCCCCGGAAAAAATGTGTTTTTTACACCTGGTGCATTGGTTCAATCTCGTGTCTTTGAGGAACTTACTCCAGGGACCCTAAAGTACTGTAAAAAATTAGATTTCCCCGGAGAAGATTTGTTTTTTATACCTGGTGCATTGGTTCAATTTCGTGTCTTCGAGGAACTTACTCCAGGAACCCTAAAGTACTGTAAAAATTATATTTCACCGCACAGAAAAAACTTAGGGTAAATAGTGTTGCAGGTAATTTCGTATTTTTACCTGTTCGTATTGGTAAAACACAAATATTACCCTCGATGGGCAGAAACTGTCTTTTTTTCTCATGAAAGTTATCACCACCGTCTTGAAAATTGGAAAGCCACTAGCTTTGAATCGCTGAAGTGAAGTTAGCTGATGGTTGGCGTAACAGGCAAATCGGATGAGTGCGGCTTCATAAAGGCTGTTTTGCCGAATCGTTAGAACTGTCAAGAATTCCCCACAAACGTGGGTAAGACCAGAAAAATACCGAGACGTCAGGTAAAGTTTACCCACATGGGGTAATTTTTGTTGCAGGTAATCTTTACCCCGAAATCAGGGTAAAGTTTACACTTAGTTTTTTCTGTGCGGAGAAGATGTGTTTTTTACACCTGGGGCATAGGTTCAATCTCGTGTCCTCGAGGAACCCACAGTGAGTGCAAGGTTTTGACATGCGTAGCATAATTTTCTCGAAGAAGATATTGTTCGCATACTTGTTGCAAGGGTGTGATGTCCGGAGTGTGATTTCCGCGAGCACAGTTCATCACCGGAAGTCAAACTACGTCCAAAATTAGTTTGTAGAAATGTTTGTAGAATATCCGTATGGAATTTCCACAGGGAATTTCCACATGGAATTTCCGTAGAACGCTTTCCATAGAATTTTGTCACGTGGGTAATCAATCATCGGAATTCTAACCAAGAGAGAATACCTTCTTCTTTAAAGGCCGTGGCGACTTTTGAGAGCTGTCACATTTATTGTCTCAAAGAGCTATATTTGCATAATTGATTGATCGTTAAATTGCCCGTGCGCGCAACTAGTTAAACAAGTTATACATATCGCAAATGTGAACACCCGCCTTTTCTCTTTTAAAGACTAATATGTGGGGTTATTGCAAGAAGCAATGACAGTTACTCTTAACTCACGGTAATATTCTCTGTTTACCCATCAGAGCAGCTAATAGCAGACAGATTACTCCCACCATAGGTAATATTTATATTCTACCTACACCAGCGAGTAAAAATACGAAATTACCTGCAACCAAAATTTACTGCTAGTTTTTTCTGTGCGCAGGAAATGAATTTTCAAGCCAATAGGACGAATTTTCAACAAAAAAGTTACTTTTCAACCAAATTTGGACTTTCTACCAAAATAGTTAAATTTTTAAACAAATACATGAATTTTCAACCAAATATCTGAACCCTTTTCAGAAATTTTGTTAACAGAACAAATGACTTTCCCAACCAAAATCAACACTTCAAAAAAAAGTTTTACATATTGCGGGGGTTTCGCTCGTCGCGGGCATGCAAGAGCGTGGGTGACATTCCCCTGGAGTATGACCACTTTCAAACCGCCCATACCATTTTATAATACGAGTGTCACTCATAGACTAATTATTATATGCTTTCCAAATCATAACGATAGTTTTCGAACATGAATGACTAAGTTTAGAGCAAAATTCAATGCACACTCTTTGTTCGGTGCCTTCAGTTATCCTGAAATGCGACGCATACGCGGTCAGACATTTACTCAAAGTGTTATACCAGTCGACTAAATTCACTAAATAGTCGCAGATCCGTATCACTTACGGAAAACGGATAATAAACCATCACCCTCCCGAAATTTTTGTTTCAAAAAAGTAATTAAAAATTGATTGTTTCATATTATTAATTTTAATGTTCATACAGATATGTCAAAATCAGCAAATATAATATTTAAACGCTTTGATATTAATTATAATTTGAAAAATTATGTTTTTTTGCACAAGATTATTATTGTGTGTCTATTTCTTTCTTATGGTTAAACATTATATAGCATTGCTTCATTTGATTGAATAATAATAATCCTTATAGTTGGAGGAATGTGGAAATATTCAAAATGTCAAAATACTCTAGACTAGAATCGTAACGTGAATATTTTTACAAGCTCCTATTCCTTGCTACTGAATTTAGCTTGAACTATAAAATAAAATTTGGAAAAAATTTTGGGAAATAATGTTATTATTTCAAAAGCGCTCTGTATGTGGAGAATTGCCCACATATTGGATGGTAGTTTGATGGGAATATTTTTGTCATTTGATCATTTCGGCGACTTATTACTGATTTGACACCAAAGAAAAACTCTCAATATTATATTTTCTAAAAATAATTTAAAGCCATTCACAAAAATCATAAGAAATTTTCAAACAATGCATAATTTGACCTTTGAAAATAGATGTTAGAGTATTTTTTAAGAAATTAATATATTTTGGTTCCATTTATAAAGGTCTGGTGAATTTTTTTTAAGAGTAGCTGTGATCAGTGAAAAGGGCATGCCGAGTCCTATCAAAAGAGGTAATATCCACACAAAATCAAAAAATTTCACGATCTCTCTTTTAGTAAACATTGCAAACGACAAAATTTTATTCTCACCAATTGTTTGATTTGGAACATTGGGACGAACAGGGTTTCTCGATTGAAATATTTCGAATTAGAGGTAAATATAATACAATCAAAAGTGTACTTAAAATAATATATATAATATTATGAGATTTTACATGATTATACTTATCAAATAAAGCAAGGGTAGAAACCCAAGTTAAGAACAGGTTAATAGAGAACTTCATCCTCTCTAAATATAGAAAAAAACACTCTTCAGATGATGTGATTCCAAATAATAATTGAGTGCGGCTCGGATTAATATTGTTCAATATTTAAACATAAGAACTCCTACAACTAATTATAAAAAATGATTAAAGGAATTTTCTGCATTCACATTATTCTGCCTCGCAAAATATTATATGACCAATATTCTTTTCAATATATGACAATGCTTATGTCAAGCGTACAATATAACGAATCACCTTATCAGTTATTGACAATGAAAAAAAAACAGACTTGTAAAGTGATAATACCTAATATAGCAAATAATGAATAATATAATATAATATAATAATATAATATAATAATTTAATTTAGGATTACGAAATAAGGAATTCAGACGAAGGGTTTTCCCAAAAATTATTTCATCAATCTGAAGCTTCAAAACTAAAAAAAATGTAGTTCTTCATGGTTTTGGCTTATGCCTTTTTCAAATTAGTCTGTTCTATGTTTTTCAAGTAATCTGGGAAAAATTATGCATAATAAAATGTGTATATCAAGAAACTCTTCTTATAAAGTATCCTAAAGACACTTTTTGAATAATTTGACAAATCTCTGAATTCACAAAGTACACAAAAAGAATATCATAAAATTGTACTACCTAAGATAGCACATAATGAGTAATATAATCTTGAAAACACGCACATTGAGAAAGTTGGTTTACCTTTCAAAAATCATAAATTATTCGTAATATATTTCTTATGTAAAATTTAAATGTGATATTTAGGATTTCGAAAAAAGGAATTCAGACGAAGTGTGTTTCTAAAATTGATTTCATCAATCTAGACAGGAGCTTAAGAACTAAAAAAAATGTACAGTGTACTACATTTCGGAAGTATTTTATGTTTTTCCTTCAAATTAAAAATCTGACCATAGAGAGTTCTGCTGATATGCATTGCTTCGTATTCCACAAATTTTCAGCGTTACCGTGTCAAACCTTGAAAAATCGTGTTGCATAAAATTTTTTTATTTACAGATTTGAGTTATATATGTGATAAGAAAATATTCAGGATTTCGCCAAAACCAAGAAATTGAAAAGTTGCGTGTATTTTAAAGCATATATATTTTTGAATACATAATTAAAAAATACTGAACCTTATCGTACATTTCAAGAATTGTATGATTATTTCTTTTTAGAGGCGGATTTTTTTCAATAAAGTGTAGAAGACCCTATTTAAACAAATCCATTTTTGTGTATTTAGAAGTTTTGCCTTAACACCGATCAGACGATGTATGTCCAAATGATGATTTAGTGCGCCTCGCATTAATATTTTTCGTTATTCAAGAAAAGGCACACACTTAACTGATTCTAAAAATGTTCACAGTATAATTTTTGGAAGAAAATGTTTTCAAAATTTCTTGTATGTAGATTTTTTTCTATTTTTCATTTTTTCACATTCCCCGAAGTTAAAAAATTTGTTCAAATTTTTTTTGCGGATTTTTGAAGTCAGTTTTTGAGAGGTAGTTCCCATTTAATTCGTCCCTGTTTTTGGAAAAAAATTTCTAACATCTGTGCAAATAGGAGAAGAATGTTTTCGGGTACTTGAAAACTTTCCAATGACAAAAATGTGTTAGAAAAACTTTCGAAGACCCGGGAATCGAAACTGGAATGATAGGAAATTTACCAATTTGTTATTTTATATAATTTTTTCTGATATATTTCTATGCTAAAGGACCACACATTCTCAGAAAATGTTTTAAAGCACATCTTATGAAGTTAATTGAATTGAATACGAGAACCGGAAATTTCAAATGTAGCTGTATTTTCTATTTCAATGTCTGGCTTTTGGCACTCTTTTCCCCAGCACATGTTTGTCACTAGAAAGTTTTCAAGTACCAGAAAAAATTCTTCTTCTTCTATTTGCACAGGTATTAAGACTTTTTTCTGAAAACAGGGGCGAATTAAACAGGAATTATTTCTTAGGGAATGTTTGATGAAAATCCGAAAAAAATTGGTTAGACTTTTTCATCTCAAAGAATTTGAAAAAATGAAACTCAAGATTTACAAACTCAGCAAACAAACAATTTTTAGTGAAATTTGGTAACCAGGCTGCACATCTATCCATTCGAAATTAATTATATTTTCGTGATCCGAATAAGTTAGTTTTTCGCATTTTATCGATTTTGAATTCTGGAATTTTTTTTAACCAACGTTAATGAAGAATTTTGGTTCTGTGTACTCACAAGTATCTTGACAGTCATGGCATGAACAATTTCAAATTTGCATGGTTAGCAGTTTTAAGTTCACATCCTTCAGAGGATGTACTCGTCCAAATAATATAGTTTAATGATTGAGTGTAAAATATTTTCTTGATATTCTTCGATATTTAAAAAACAAAATTTGTACAATACTAATTAACTATAAAAATATCCAATCGAATTTTTCAAATTCATATTACTTTGTCCTGTAAAAAATGAAATAATAATATATTAAATCATCGGGTTTCATTACAGATGTGATAAAAAACTAAGACAAGGAATATATATATATATATACAACAGGCACATAATACAGAATTTTTTTATTTAGACCATTAACATCTGATATTACAACACATACAGACATTACATTTATTTTAAATTTAGGTTTTTAGTTAATAAAATATGCTACAACGTTTTGACTGATTTCGGTTTACAAAACGAAATAGCTTTGATTTTCTCTGTTTCAGGGAGAAGGGGTATATTGGGGATGCGCATGGCATTACATAGTTCTCTAGAGGACTAAATGCTATTATAGGTGAGATTGGAGCTAACATCTTCAAGGAACATCTCGAAACTAAAATCTTCAACCAATCCAAGCTTAAAGAAGAATTATGTTGCCGTTACGTTGTCGACACCTTTGTCATCTGGAGACATGGACTAGATGAACTACACAAGTTTTGCGATTTCATCAATCGATTATACCCTAATATCCAGTTCACCATGGAAATTGAACAAAATGGAAAATTTCCTTCCTTGGACGTTCTAGTAGGTTGTGTTAACCTACTAAAGAAAGGGAGAGAAAAACGACCACAATCCTACCCTACATCGAAGGTATCACAGAACAAATAGGAAGAGTTCTCAACAAACACAACTTCCAAACCATATTGAAACCACTTGCGAAAATATGACAACTTCTGAACAACCCTGAAGATAAGAAGGCCTTTCTCAGTTATCCGGGAGTATATAACATCCCTTGTATATGTGGAAAAGTCTATATTGGAGAAACCGGGAGCGCGGTGAGCCAACGTGTAATGGAACATGAAAGTAAAGTCAGGCCGATGTCTTTTTCGAGTTATTTTTTTCCATGATTCAATTTAGCTCCACTATATCCAAGTACTTCGTGTTTTTCTTTTACATTAGAAATCTGATCACATAGCGTTTAGCAGGTTTAAGTTGACATCATTCACAGGATGTACGCGTCCAAATAATATAGTTTAATGATTTAGTAGAAAAAATTTCCTTAATATTTTTCGATGAAATAAATGTGCATGCCTTTCATTAATTATAAACATATCCAATACATTTTCTAATATTAATATTACTGATTCTCTAAAATAATAGAGTATTCACTTTTTTAACCATTTATATTTTTAACGGAAAAATATGAATTTTTTTAACGCAGGAAATGAATTTTCTAGCCAATAGGACGAATTTTCAACAAAAAAGTTACTTTTCAACCAAATTTGGACTTTCTGCCAAAATAGTGAAATTTTGAACAAAGTACATGAATTGTCAACCGAATAGTTGAACTTTCTTAGCGATAATATTAATTTTCAACAGAAAAATTCATTTTAACCAAATATATGTAGTTGAATTTTCTACCATTCCGAAACCAAAAAGACGAATTTTCAACAAAACAGTTAAATTTCCAACAAAAAAGTTTATTTTCCACCGAATGGTTAAATTTCCAACTAATGATATGAACTTTCGACTAAAATTATGAATCTTAAACCTAACAACGCAATTTTTAACAAAGTAGGTCAACTTTAAACCGTGAAGTTAAATTTTCAACCAGAAAAAAACATAAATTTTCAAAAAAATAGCTGAACCCTCTTCAGAAATTTTTCTAACAAAAGAATACACTTTACCAACCAAAATCAACACTTTAAAAATAAGTTAAATTTAAAAAAAAATGTTCAGTATTTTCCATTTAACTGATTGAACTTTCTACCAACAGTTGAATTCACAGATGAATGCAACAAAAAAGAGAGATAAATTCTAAGACGAAAAATCTGAATTTTGAAACAAGAAAGACAAAAATTTCCACTGAAGTGTTGCATTTTCAAGCCAATAAGACGAATTCTCTACGAAACAGTTGTATTTTGAAACTGAAAATATGAATTTTCAAACAAGATGAATCTTAATGGAATAATTAATTAAATTAATTCTGAATGAAATATATAATAGTTGATATCGTTTTATCCAAAAAGGATTTTGATTGAAATCAAACACAGTCGAATTCAACCAAAAAAGAAACGAATTTTCAACAAAACAGTTCAATTTCCAACAAAAATAAATGAGCTTTTTCTACCAAAAGATATAAATTTTGAAACAGAAAAGTCAATTTTTGGACCAAGAAAGATAAAAATCTCGACTAAATTGTTGAATTTTTCAAACTAAAGAGACGAACTTCCTACAAGTTACTTTTAAACCAAATAAAATAGTTGAATTTTTAACAAAATGTGTGAATTTTCAACTAAGTAGTTAAACTTTAACCAAAATAGATGAATGCTCAACGAAAAATATAATAGTTGATATTATTTCAACCAAAAAAGGCTTTAATTTGAAATCGATCACAGTTGCATTCAACCAAAAAAGATGAAGTTGAAAAAAATATCTGAATCCTCAACCAAAAGATATTAATTTTCTACCCATAACTGACCCATAAATCTTTCTTTATAGGAGATGATATAAAAAAACACAAAGTAACTTTAAAGTAACTGAAATTGAAATTCCAAGTTACTGCCAAAATCGTAAGTTACGTTACAAGTTACTTTTTGAAAAAGTATCGAAGTTACCCTAAAAGTAACAAATAACCTAACTTTTCAGTAACTTAGTTAATTGTAAGAAGTTACTTCCTAACTCTGGTTTGAAATTTTCAATATTTTGCAACGCTTTCAAATGAAAAAAAAATCCATTTTCGATGCCTAGTTCTAAAATCTTCATATAATTCGATTAAATTAATCATTTAATTCAAAATTGCTTGATTGAAAATGCTTTAAGCTGGAAATTATGCAACTATCAAGTTCTTTAACTTAATATTCTACGATTGCGAAGATTCGAAAAAACACATACAATTTTGTACATTGAAAATTAAAGTCGAACCCTTAAAACTAACTAAAGTTGAAACCAAACAATTATAAGAATATTAAAATCTAAAATGATCCAATTTGAAACTGATTACCAAGGCTTTCATTTTTAAGAATGGGACTTTAAATAGGTTCAATAGTGCAACTGTCCTGACATTCTCATTATTGAATTCGAAACTATTGTCAATTGTATTTTAAGAAACAACCTCAGCTTTCCTTTCAGTGAAAAAAAAAATAATAAAACGTTAAATTAAAAAAGTCAAATCTGGTTGACCTGCATTTATCAACATCCTTCTGGTAAATATGTACCTTCAACTATTAGGAAATTACAAATCAAATATTTTCGAATTTAAGCTTTTGAAGCCAAAAAATATTTTGTCTTATATCCTCAAAAGTTACACTGTTTTGAAATTGCGCATTCAAAAAGTAAATTTTAATTGAAATTATAGTAATGTGAAAAATAATGCATATTATTAATAAGTAGCATATCTTGTATTATCAAGTAACTGTGATTGTCAAAAAAAATTAAAAGTGTATTCAAAATAATAGATATGATATTATAAGATTTCATATTTTAATATTCACCAAAAAAAGTGATGGAGAAAACTGCTCAATGAAGATACTCGTCGATATCTTATTTTTTCATCTAAATTACTTCAGAGACCGTGTTCAACATTGAAAAGTCGTCTCGTAGAAAAATTTCATTTTCTAACATAATTGAGTTATAAATATACAGGATTGAGCAAAAATCAAGGAATGGAGAAGTTGCGTGTGTTTTGAATCATATATGTTTTTTAATACATACTGCATAAAATGCTAAAAATTATAGTGCACGTCAAAAACTTGTTTAATGCTTTTTTTCTGAGACGAATTTTTTAAAATTAAGTTTTGAAAACGCTATTTGAACAATTATTTCTCCTTGACAGGTCACATTCTGAAAAGAGCTTTCCAAACAATCCTGGTTGGATTACTATTTAGTTTTTAGTTTTTTTTCAATTTGACAGGAAGGGAAAAACTATATAAAAAATGCAACTTCCCCATTTACATCAAAAGATTTCCACAATTTTCTAGATTTTAATGTCTTCGATATCTAAATGAATCCTGCAAAGTGAATTGTATCAAAGATAGGAACTTTTACAATTTTAGAGATCATTCATTTATATTTTTGTAATATCAAAGATTGAGCAAATTATTTTAAAAATCCAAAGCTACAAATCTGAAAAAAGAGGTATATTTTTTCTTAGCTTCGGCCAAAAAGTTGTTTTCGAATCAGTTTCTACCATATGGTTCAATCCAGCTCCGCTATATTTCGAAAGTGTTTTCTGATTTTCTTATCAATACAAAATCTACATTTACAGTACTCTATATAACAAAAAAATTATAAAACTAATTTTTTTTTCAACAGACGGCCCTGCTTGCAAAGCAAATAATATTACAATACACCTTATCAGTTATTTACAGTATTCACAGTATCATTTTTTAACTAGGTTTGTCCGACTTTTAAAATCTTGCAAAAAGAAACAGTGTCGTAAAGTGATAATACCTAATATAGCACATAATGAGTAATATAACATTGTAATCCCACATCGTAGAAGATCTTTTTTATCTACCAAAAATGATAAAATAATCTTAATGTTTTCTAATAAAATAAAATTGAAGATTTAGGATTCCACAATAAAAAATTTGGACGAAAGATTTTCTCAAAAATGATTTCTTTAATATAAAGCTTTAATACCAAAAAATGTAGTTTTGCTTGGTTTTTGGCCTATGCCTTCTTCGAATTAATCTTTTCTATGATTTAATTCAGCGAGAGTTTTTTGTTTTTCCTATCAATTCAAAATCTGATCATAAAGAGTTTTTTTGACTGTCATTACATGAACAATTCCGATTTTGTGTGTATAGCAGTTTTGAGTTGTGATCCTCCAGAAAGTGCACGTCCAAATAATATAGTATAATACTTTAGTGTGGAATATGTTTCTAACATTTTTTGATTAAAAAAAAAAAAATGTAGACCCTTAATTAATTATAAAAACATACAATGTATTGTTCAAAATTTGTATTATTTTATCAAGTAGGAAGTTAAAAAATATAAACATGTATATGTTTTAAGAACAGATGTGATAAAAAATAAGGCAAGGAAAAAATATATATACAACAAAGGCGTCTGATACATAATTTTTGTATTTAGTGTATTTACATTCGATATTACATAATCCACATGCAGACATTAAATTCATCTGCAGTTTCTGTTTTTAGTCAGAAAATGATGTTACGACGTTCTGATCCGATTTCGTTTCACAAAACGAAACTTTAAATGTTTCTTAATTCATTTGATTAATGACCATTCATGCCTCTGTGATGAGGGTGACCATTTCTGTCTCCGCGGTCTGGGTGGCCATTTATGTCTCCGTGGTCTGAGTGACCATTTATGTCTCCGTGGTCTGAGTGGCCATTTATGTTTCTGGGGTTAGGGTGACCAATTCTGTTTCTATAAACAGAATCACTAAGATTAAACGCCTCTAGAAAAAGTTCGTCTATATAATAAAACTCTCTTTCTCCTGGGGCTAGGCGTACAGGTGTATCGAATAAACGATTTGCGTTCACTTTAACCGGTTCGTACAGTCGATTTAATATTACACGAATATAACCATCAGCGTCAAGTGACCCAAAAATGAATCCATCATTTGCTTCTATCAGAAGAGTTTCTGGGCCTATTATGTGGAAACGACCATCTTGCATCGTTAAAAGATCAAAATCATTATTCAAACGTACAGCTGATATGCGGATTTCAACAGCTCTACTCCTGTGAGGAAATCCATTCCTTTCGTGACGAGGAGATAAGGAATATCCTAATTCTGTAAGAAGAAAAATAAATCACTGAAGTAAATTATTATTAAAAACAACTTCACTAGATTCTTTGAAGGATTGGGGTTCTTAGATTGAACAATTTCGAATGCGAAGGAAATATCAAGTTAAAAGTCCACTTAAATTGATCGAATTTCGGTGAACCTAGCTACCCTTTTCCAGCTCCCCTGGGATCAACGAAAATATTTGTTTTATATTCACTGAAATTCGGTGAACTTAGACATAGTCTAAATTATTAAGTAAGGTATTATAAAATGTCATGTTGTTATATTTACCAAACAAAGTAAGAGAAACAGCCAAGGTTAAGAACAGGGTAGTAGGCAACTTCATATTCTCTTAATTTAGATAAGACCGCACGATGAAGAACTTTGTAAGCAACTGAAGATTCTAAAGTTTCGTTAGACTAAATATCCATATATACCTGTACCTATCTCATTTGTTCATCTAAATTACTTTACATTTATTTTTAATCTGGACTGCAAACGTAAAAAAGTTCTTCTGATATAAATGTTGTTACATGTAATAAATTTTCAGAGATACTGCACCGAACTGCGAAAAATTGCGTCATATATACAATTTTATATTCTAAAAGAATAAGATCATAAATATTTAGGATTTCAAAACTGTTTTTTGTTTTTCTTTGGATTTACAAATCTATTGTTATGAGTGATTTTTAACTGAATAAATATACACATTTGTATTTCATAAATTTTTAGAGATAACGTATTCAACCTTGTAAAATTGCGTTGTATAAAATATTTTTTAGCAGAATTAAGTTAAAATGATTAAGTTTTTCGCACAAGCCAAGAAATGGATTATTATCAATGACAAAATTTTGTAGTTTGTAGTATTGAACATCTAAAATTACAAGAAGAGCAAGGACAATATTTTCGATTATTGATGAAAATTTATTACTTGAATAAACAATCAAACCGTTGCATTTCTGTTGAAAAATAAAAATTTTCAGCGGAAACCACTCACATAACCTTAATTTGTTTCAAATTGTAAATTAAAATTTAAAAATCAATCGATTTTCTAGAAAAAAATTCAGATTATAAACACTAACATAAATAACAAAAAATTTTTCAAGATTGTAAATCCTCTTCTAATAATGCGAGCATCTCTTAAAATTGTTCCGATAATTTTTATCTTCTTTAAAATTGAAAGATTTTTTACTATAAGTACCAATTTCCATTATAATACATAAGAACAATTGTTACAAAATTTTTAAAAACTTACATATGTCATGGCTCTAATAATTTGAAAAATCTGATAATTTTTAAAAATAAAAGTATCAATTTTCGAAGAAATACACTAACATATGGTATAAAAAAACTGTTCCTAATTGTAAATCTTTTACAAAATTGAATAGTTCTATTATATCGATATTCCCAGCTAAAAAAACATGAAACAAACCTCAAGTGGTTGTGAAATTATAAATATTCTTTGAAATCTATAACAATTTTTCTCTAAAAATATCCACTATTTTTTTTAGTAGTGTCAAACGCTAACATAACCTGAAATTGTTCAAATAAACTGTGAATATTGTTTGGAATGTTTAAAAAACAATTTAAAAAAATTCAACAATACCAATTTCTGACGAAAACCACTACAATAACATAACATTTCATAAATATTCTAAACCTTGTTAAAATTATGATTTTTGTTTGAAAATACTCATTTTTAACGTAAAAATTATATAACGTGTCCTATAACGTGTCAAATGATTTTTCCATAAAAATTTTAATTTCTGACTAAAAACACTAATACAATCCGTAATTGTGTAAGCTTGTCAATTTTATTATTTGAAGAAATTATTGGATTTTTGAATCTTATGATTTTTTTTAAATACCACTTTCAAATAGAACACACCAACATAACCTGAAGTTGTCCAAAAAGTCTAAATATTATTTGGAACCATTTTTAATTAAAAATAAGAAAAATTTTATTCGGCTTTAGAAGAGTTTCTCCAATTTTGGAAGATTTTGAAAAGATTTCAAAGGATTTCAAAGGATTTCAAAGGATTTCAAAGGATTTCAAAATTTTACAAATATTTTAAAGGATTTTTAAGGAACTTAAACGAATTTCAGAAATTGTATAAGATTCCCAAAGATTTTAGTAATTTGAGGGATTTAAAGGCTCTTGATAAGGTATTTTGGTAAATGGACTTTATAATATTTTAATGGATTTCAAATTTTGGTATTATGTTTAAAAGCATTATATAAGTTTTTTGAATTAAGAAAACAGGCTTTTTCAAGATGAAGTATTGTCCAGAAATATAAAAAAAAAACAATATTTTAATGTAACAATGAATGCTTTCCAAATATTTTTTTAGTCATATAAATATTGAAATTACTGGCAGGAAAAGAAGTATTATCAGTTTGTTTTTAAATGTATATAAATATAATTTTTATAAGATTCTTGAGAAAATTCATTTTCCAACAAATTTACATTTTGTAAAATGTTTAGAAGTTTAAAATTCTTTTTGATTCTCTTCAAATCTTATCAATATTTCTTGAATTTACTCGATTTTTTTTTGATTTTTTAATCTCACCAAATTGAAACATTTTGTTTTCAAATATTTCACACTATTTAAAAAAATTTTAGGATATCGTTTGAAATGTTTTGTAAACTTTTAAGATTTTTTTAAAAGTTTTTTTTCTTTCAAAATAAAAAAATTTCTTTCAAATTCTACAAAATTCATTTTAAATGTTTCAAACTCTTTTTAAATATTGTCTTTAAATTAATTTCTCAAAATAAAAAATTATTTTAATTCTTCGTAGAAACCTAATGATTTTATTCATTTTATTGAAACCTTACGAAAATTTTAAAATATCTTCATAAGTTTTAATTATTTTCGTATCGTTTCGATACTTCTAAATATCTCTTTTCTCTCCGAATTCATTAAAAAAAATCCTTTGAAATTTTTCTTCTAATTTTTTGTTTAATTCTTCGAAATAAGGTTTTGCCCATAATTTAATTTTTCTCATGTCTTTGAAAATGTAAAAAAGTTTAGAAATTATAGCGTGGTAACAAAATGTTAGGAACATAATTATTTCTCAGTTAGCTATTTATTTCTATAATTCAATTTAATTTGTTTACAAAAATAATCACAAAAGTTTGTTCATATCCATCTGTATGATTATTAGGTTGGTCCAAAATTGTTTTTTTCGAATTTGTATGGGGACACCCCAGAAATTTGTTCAAATCCACACAAAAATTAATCAACTTTTTTTTTGTTTTGAAAAAATGATATTTAGGGGTGCCGCAAGCCCGTATGATGTTTAACATGTATTTCCCATAAGAAAAAATACGTTTTTGTCAATCTTATTCAGAATCCTCAATATTATCTCAATCAAGTTGAAACTCAACATTTATCTTCACAATTAGCCATAGTAATTATGACGTTTTTTACGATTTTTTTAGTGAAAATTATTTCTGGCACATGTAAAGACCATTTCATACTGATGATTAGATATTCACGTAAATTGTTTAAACAATTGATTATTGTTTTTGCAATTTTCTCATAGAATGGAGTTAGAAAGACGCGGGGTTTTCACAAATTTTCCATTTGTTGTCATTATTGATGTTAATAATATTCTCTTAGAAAAATGCTACAAAATTGCAATTAAAAAAAAAATCACTTCTAGTCAAATTTTCAATTAAGATAAGTTAAGTAATTAAACTCAAGAAAATTAATCGTTCAAACAATTTATTACAATTATTTATAATATAATATTTGAATAATGCTAGAAAGATGCGGTTTCTAAAAATAAATTTCTGGCTTTTTGTCCAATTTTCAATTAGAGTGAAGTAATAATAAATTCAAGTTAACAAAATAATTGTTAAAACAATTTATTATCATTGTTAATAATATTCTCTTTGCTTAATTGGTAGAATGTTGCGGTTTTTTCTAAAATTTTCAACTGTTCGTTAATTTTTCATTAGGCGTGACTTAATAAATAATTCGATTTTGCATAAATAATTGTTTGAACAAATTATTATTGTTTATGACTATCTTCATCTATATCGATTCCGCCTGATAGTTGCGGCTTTTCAGCAATTTTTACTTTTATGTCCTTTTTTCACTTAATACGGTAATAATTGATTAAAGTTTAAAAAAAGTTGCTTGAACAATTATTTTTGCTAAATCTAATTAATTATCAAGTCACGCTTAATAAAAAATAGACAAACAGTTGAAAATTTCAGAAAAAAACGCAACATTCTACCAATTTAGCAAAGAAAATATTATCAACAGTGATAATAAATCCTTCAAACAATTATTTCGTTAACTTGAATTCATTATTACTTCACTCCAAATGAAAATTAAACAAAAAGCCAGAAATTAAAAAAAAACGCATCTTTCTAGCATTATTCAAATATAATATTATTAATATGTATGATAAATTGCTCAAACAATTATTTTGTTAACTTGAATTCATTATTACTTCACTCCAAATGAAAATTAGACAA
>CAKNXH010074242.1:0-15623 GCA_932178445.1 Andricus quercusramuli | reverse complement strand
ATCTTCTCCGGGGAAGTCTGGGTTTTACAGTACTTTAGGGTCCCTGGAGTAAGTTCCTCGACGACACGAGATCCGAACAATGCCCTAGGTGTAAAAAACACATCTTCTTCTGGGAAGTCTAGCTTTGACAGAACTTTAGGGTGCTTAGAGTAGGTTCGTCGATTACACGAGATCCAGCCAATGCTCCAGGTGTAAAAAAAACATCTTCTTCGGGAAAGTCTGTTTTTTACAGTGCTTCAGGGTGCCTGGAGTGTGTTCCTCGACGACAGGAGATTTAACTAATGCCCCAGGTGTGAAAAGCGCATCTTCTTCGGAGAAGTCTGGTTCAATCTCTTGTCCTCGAGGAACTTACTTCAGGGACCCTAAAGTGCTGTAAAAACCAGACTTCCCTAAAAAAGATTTTTTTTTAAACCTGGGGTATTGATTCAATCTCGTGTCCTTGAGAAACCCACTCCAAGGACTCTAAAGTGCTGTAAAAACCAGACTTCCCCGGAGAAGATGTATTTTTTACACCTGGGGCATTGGTTCAATCTCGTTTCTTCGAAGAACTTACTCCAGGGACCCTCAAGTATTGTAAAACCCAGAATTCCCCGGAGAAGATGTATTTCTAACACCTGGGGTATTGGTTCAATGTTTTGGTCTTGAGGATCCCACTTCAGGCACCCTAAAGTACTGTAAAACCCAGACTTCCCCGGAAAAAATGTGTTTTTTACACCTGGTGCATTGGTTCAATCTCGTGTCTTTGAGGAACTTACTCCAGGGACCCTAAAGTACTGTAAAAAATTAGATTTCCCCGGAGAAGATTTGTTTTTTATACCTGGTGCATTGGTTCAATTTCGTGTCTTCGAGGAACTTACTCCAGGAACCCTAAAGTACTGTAAAAATTATATTTCACCGCACAGAAAAAACTTAGGGTAAATAGTGTTGCAGGTAATTTCGTATTTTTACCTGTTCGTATTGGTAAAACACAAATATTACCCTCGATGGGCAGAAACTGTCTTTTTTTCTCATGAAAGTTATCACCACCGTCTTGAAAATTGGAAAGCCACTAGCTTTGAATCGCTGAAGTGAAGTTAGCTGATGGTTGGCGTAACAGGCAAATCGGATGAGTGCGGCTTCATAAAGGCTGTTTTGCCGAATCGTTAGAACTGTCAAGAATTCCCCACAAACGTGGGTAAGACCAGAAAAATACCGAGACGTCAGGTAAAGTTTACCCACATGGGGTAATTTTTGTTGCAGGTAATCTTTACCCCGAAATCAGGGTAAAGTTTACACTTAGTTTTTTCTGTGCGGAGAAGATGTGTTTTTTACACCTGGGGCATAGGTTCAATCTCGTGTCCTCGAGGAACCCACAGTGAGTGCAAGGTTTTGACATGCGTAGCATAATTTTCTCGAAGAAGATATTGTTCGCATACTTGTTGCAAGGGTGTGATGTCCGGAGTGTGATTTCCGCGAGCACAGTTCATCACCGGAAGTCAAACTACGTCCAAAATTAGTTTGTAGAAATGTTTGTAGAATATCCGTATGGAATTTCCACAGGGAATTTCCACATGGAATTTCCGTAGAACGCTTTCCATAGAATTTTGTCACGTGGGTAATCAATCATCGGAATTCTAACCAAGAGAGAATACCTTCTTCTTTAAAGGCCGTGGCGACTTTTGAGAGCTGTCACATTTATTGTCTCAAAGAGCTATATTTGCATAATTGATTGATCGTTAAATTGCCCGTGCGCGCAACTAGTTAAACAAGTTATACATATCGCAAATGTGAACACCCGCCTTTTCTCTTTTAAAGACTAATATGTGGGGTTATTGCAAGAAGCAATGACAGTTACTCTTAACTCACGGTAATATTCTCTGTTTACCCATCAGAGCAGCTAATAGCAGACAGATTACTCCCACCATAGGTAATATTTATATTCTACCTACACCAGCGAGTAAAAATACGAAATTACCTGCAACCAAAATTTACTGCTAGTTTTTTCTGTGCGCAGGAAATGAATTTTCAAGCCAATAGGACGAATTTTCAACAAAAAAGTTACTTTTCAACCAAATTTGGACTTTCTACCAAAATAGTTAAATTTTTAAACAAATACATGAATTTTCAACCAAATATCTGAACCCTTTTCAGAAATTTTGTTAACAGAACAAATGACTTTCCCAACCAAAATCAACACTTCAAAAAAAAGTTTTACATATTGCGGGGGTTTCGCTCGTCGCGGGCATGCAAGAGCGTGGGTGACATTCCCCTGGAGTATGACCACTTTCAAACCGCCCATACCATTTTATAATACGAGTGTCACTCATAGACTAATTATTATATGCTTTCCAAATCATAACGATAGTTTTCGAACATGAATGACTAAGTTTAGAGCAAAATTCAATGCACACTCTTTGTTCGGTGCCTTCAGTTATCCTGAAATGCGACGCATACGCGGTCAGACATTTACTCAAAGTGTTATACCAGTCGACTAAATTCACTAAATAGTCGCAGATCCGTATCACTTACGGAAAACGGATAATAAACCATCACCCTCCCGAAATTTTTGTTTCAAAAAAGTAATTAAAAATTGATTGTTTCATATTATTAATTTTAATGTTCATACAGATATGTCAAAATCAGCAAATATAATATTTAAACGCTTTGATATTAATTATAATTTGAAAAATTATGTTTTTTTGCACAAGATTATTATTGTGTGTCTATTTCTTTCTTATGGTTAAACATTATATAGCATTGCTTCATTTGATTGAATAATAATAATCCTTATAGTTGGAGGAATGTGGAAATATTCAAAATGTCAAAATACTCTAGACTAGAATCGTAACGTGAATATTTTTACAAGCTCCTATTCCTTGCTACTGAATTTAGCTTGAACTATAAAATAAAATTTGGAAAAAATTTTGGGAAATAATGTTATTATTTCAAAAGCGCTCTGTATGTGGAGAATTGCCCACATATTGGATGGTAGTTTGATGGGAATATTTTTGTCATTTGATCATTTCGGCGACTTATTACTGATTTGACACCAAAGAAAAACTCTCAATATTATATTTTCTAAAAATAATTTAAAGCCATTCACAAAAATCATAAGAAATTTTCAAACAATGCATAATTTGACCTTTGAAAATAGATGTTAGAGTATTTTTTAAGAAATTAATATATTTTGGTTCCATTTATAAAGGTCTGGTGAATTTTTTTTAAGAGTAGCTGTGATCAGTGAAAAGGGCATGCCGAGTCCTATCAAAAGAGGTAATATCCACACAAAATCAAAAAATTTCACGATCTCTCTTTTAGTAAACATTGCAAACGACAAAATTTTATTCTCACCAATTGTTTGATTTGGAACATTGGGACGAACAGGGTTTCTCGATTGAAATATTTCGAATTAGAGGTAAATATAATACAATCAAAAGTGTACTTAAAATAATATATATATAATATTATGAGATTTTACATGATTATACTTATCAAATAAAGCAAGGGTAGAAACCCAAGTTAAGAACAGGTTAATAGAGAACTTCATCCTCTCTAAATATAGAAAAAAACACTCTTCAGATGATGTGATTCCAAATAATAATTGAGTGCGGCTCGGATTAATATTGTTCAATATTTAAACATAAGAACTCCTACAACTAATTATAAAAAATGATTAAAGGAATTTTCTGCATTCACATTATTCTGCCTCGCAAAATATTATATGACCAATATTCTTTTCAATATATGAGTCAAGCGTACAATATAACGAATCACCTTATCAGTTATTGACAATGAAAAAAAAACAGACTTGTAAAGTGATAATACCTAATATAGCAAATAATGAATAATATAATATAATATAATAATATAATATAATAATTTAATTTAGGATTACGAAATAAGGAATTCAGACGAAGGGTTTTCCCAAAAATTATTTCATCAATCTGAAGCTTCAAAACTAAAAAAAATGTAGTTCTTCATGGTTTTGGCTTATGCCTTTTTCAAATTAGTCTGTTCTATGTTTTTCAAGTAATCTGGGAAAAATTATGCATAATAAAATGTGTATATCAAGAAACTCTTCTTATAAAGTATCCTAAAGACACTTTTTGAATAATTTGACAAATCTCTGAATTCACAAAGTACACAAAAAGAATATCATAAAATTGTACTACCTAAGATAGCACATAATGAGTAATATAATCTTGAAAACACGCACATTGAGAAAGTTGGTTTACCTTTCAAAAATCATAAATTATTCGTAATATATTTCTTATGTAAAATTTAAATGTGATATTTAGGATTTCGAAAAAAGGAATTCAGACGAAGTGTGTTTCTAAAATTGATTTCATCAATCTAGACAGGAGCTTAAGAACTAAAAAAAATGTACAGTGTACTACATTTCGGAAGTATTTTATGTTTTTCCTTCAAATTAAAAATCTGACCATAGAGAGTTCTGCTGATATGCATTGCTTCGTATTCCACAAATTTTCAGCGTTACCGTGTCAAACCTTGAAAAATCGTGTTGCATAAAATTTTTTTATTTACAGATTTGAGTTATATATGTGATAAGAAAATATTCAGGATTTCGCCAAAACCAAGAAATTGAAAAGTTGCGTGTATTTTAAAGCATATATATTTTTGAATACATAATTAAAAAATACTGAACCTTATCGTACATTTCAAGAATTGTATGATTATTTCTTTTTAGAGGCGGATTTTTTTCAATAAAGTGTAGAAGACCCTATTTAAACAAATCCATTTTTGTGTATTTAGAAGTTTTGCCTTAACACCGATCAGACGATGTATGTCCAAATGATGATTTAGTGCGCCTCGCATTAATATTTTTCGTTATTCAAGAAAAGGCACACACTTAACTGATTCTAAAAATGTTCACAGTATAATTTTTGGAAGAAAATGTTTTCAAAATTTCTTGTATGTAGATTTTTTTCTATTTTTCATTTTTTCACATTCCCCGAAGTTAAAAAATTTGTTCAAATTTTTTTTGCGGATTTTTGAAGTCAGTTTTTGAGAGGTAGTTCCCATTTAATTCGTCCCTGTTTTTGGAAAAAAATTTCTAACATCTGTGCAAATAGGAGAAGAATGTTTTCGGGTACTTGAAAACTTTCCAATGACAAAAATGTGTTAGAAAAACTTTCGAAGACCCGGGAATCGAAACTGGAATGATAGGAAATTTACCAATTTGTTATTTTATATAATTTTTTCTGATATATTTCTATGCTAAAGGACCACACATTCTCAGAAAATGTTTTAAAGCACATCTTATGAAGTTAATTGAATTGAATACGAGAACCGGAAATTTCAAATGTAGCTGTATTTTCTATTTCAATGTCTGGCTTTTGGCACTCTTTTCCCCAGCACATGTTTGTCACTAGAAAGTTTTCAAGTACCAGAAAAAATTCTTCTTCTTCTATTTGCACAGGTATTAAGACTTTTTTCTGAAAACAGGGGCGAATTAAATAGGAATTATTTCTTAGGGAATGTTTGATGAAAATCCGAAAAAAATTGGTTAGACTTTTTCATCTCAAAGAATTTGAAAAAATGAAACTCAAGATTTACAAACTCAGCAAACAAACAATTTTTAGTGAAATTTGGTAACCAGGCTGCACATCTATCCATTCGAAATTAATTATATTTTCGTGATCCGAATAAGTTAGTTTTTCGCATTTTATCGATTTTGAATTCTGGAATTTTTTTTAACCAACGTTAATGAAGAATTTTGGTTCTGTGTACTCACGAGTATCTTGACAGTCATGGCATGAACAATTTCAAATTTGCATGGTTAGCAGTTTTAAGTTCACATCCTTCAGAGGATGTACTCGTCCAAATAATATAGTTTAATGATTGAGTGTAAAATATTTTCTTGATATTCTTCGATATTTAAAAAACAAAATTTGTACAATACTAATTAACTATAAAAATATCCAATCGAATTTTTCAAATTCATATTACTTTGTCCTGTAAAAAATGAAATAATAATATATTAAATCATCGGGTTTCATTACAGATGTGATAAAAAACTAAGACAAGGAATATATATATATATATACAACAGGCACATAATACAGAATTTTTTTATTTAGACCATTAACATCTGATATTACAACACATACAGACATTACATTTATTTTAAATTTAGGTTTTTAGTTAATAAAATATGCTACAACGTTTTGACTGATTTCGGTTTACAAAACGAAATAGCTTTGATTTTCTCTGTTTCAGGGAGAAGGGGTATATTGGGGATGCGCATGGCATTACATAGTTCTCTAGAGGACTAAATGCTATTATAGGTGAGATTGGAGCTAACATCTTCAAGGAACATCTCGAAACTAAAATCTTCAACCAATCCAAGCTTAAAGAAGAATTATGTTGCCGTTACGTTGTCGACACCTTTGTCATCTGGAGACATGGACTAGATGAACTACACAAGTTTTGCGATTTCATCAATCGATTATACCCTAATATCCAGTTCACCATGGAAATTGAACAAAATGGAAAATTTCCTTCCTTGGACGTTCTAGTAGGTTGTGTTAACCTACTAAAGAAAGGGAGAGAAAAACGACCACAATCCTACCCTACATCGAAGGTATCACAGAACAAATAGGAAGAGTTCTCAACAAACACAACTTCCAAACCATATTGAAACCACTTGCGAAAATATGACAACTTCTGAACAACCCTGAAGATAAGAAGGCCTTTCTCAGTTATCCGGGAGTATATAACATCCCTTGTATATGTGGAAAAGTCTATATTGGAGAAACCGGGAGCGCGGTGAGCCAACGTGTAATGGAACATGAAAGTAAAGTCAGGCCGATGTCTTTTTCGAGTTATTTTTTTCCATGATTCAATTTAGCTCCACTATATCCAAGTACTTCGTGTTTTTCTTTTACATTAGAAATCTGATCACATAGCGTTTAGCAGGTTTAAGTTGACATCATTCACAGGATGTACGCGTCCAAATAATATAGTTTAATGATTTAGTAGAAAAAATTTCCTTAATATTTTTCGATGAAATAAATGTGCATGCCTTTCATTAATTATAAACATATCCAATACATTTTCTAATATTAATATTACTGATTCTCTAAAATAATAGAGTATTCACTTTTTTAACCATTTATATTTTTAACGGAAAAATATGAATTTTTTTAACGCAGGAAATGAATTTTCTAGCCAATAGGACGAATTTTCAACAAAAAAGTTACTTTTCAACCAAATTTGGACTTTCTGCCAAAATAGTGAAATTTTGAGCAAAGTACATGAATTGTCAACCGAATAGTTGAACTTTCTTAGCGATAATATTAATTTTCAACAGAAAAATTCATTTTAACCAAATATATGTAGTTGAATTTTCTACCATTCCGAAACCAAAAAGACGAATTTTCAACAAAACAGTTAAATTTCCAACAAAAAAGTTTATTTTCCACCGAATGGTTAAATTTCCAACTAATGATATGAACTTTCGACTAAAATTATGAATCTTAAACCTAACAACGCAATTTTTAACAAAGTAGGTCAACTTTAAACCGTGAAGTTAAATTTTCAACCAGAAAAAAACATAAATTTTCAAAAAAATAGCTGAACCCTCTTCAGAAATTTTTCTAACAAAAGAATACACTTTACCAACCAAAATCAACACTTTAAAAATAAGTTAAATTTAAAAAAAAATGTTCAGTATTTTCCATTTAACTGATTGAACTTTCTACCAACAGTTGAATTCACAGATGAATGCAACAAAAAAGAGAGATAAATTCTAAGACGAAAAATCTGAATTTTGAAACAAGAAAGACAAAAATTTCCACTGAAGTGTTGCATTTTCAAGCCAATAAGACGAATTCTCTACGAAACAGTTGTATTTTGAAACTGAAAATATGAATTTTCAAACAAGATGAATCTTAATGGAATAATTAATTAAATTAATTCTGAATGAAATATATAATAGTTGATATCGTTTTATCCAAAAAGGATTTTGATTGAAATCAAACACAGTCGAATTCAACCAAAAAAGAAACGAATTTTCAACAAAACAGTTCAATTTCCAACAAAAATAAATGAGCTTTTTCTACCAAAAGATATAAATTTTGAAACAGAAAAGTCAATTTTTGGACCAAGAAAGATAAAAATCTCGACTAAATTGTTGAATTTTTCAAACTAAAGAGACGAACTTCCTACAAGTTACTTTTAAACCAAATAAAATAGTTGAATTTTTAACAAAATGTGTGAATTTTCAACTAAGTAGTTAAACTTTAACCAAAATAGATGAATGCTCAACGAAAAATATAATAGTTGATATTATTTCAACCAAAAAAGGCTTTAATTTGAAATCGATCACAGTTGCATTCAACCAAAAAAGATGAAGTTGAAAAAAATATCTGAATCCTCAACCAAAAGATATTAATTTTCTACCCATAACTGACCCATAAATCTTTCTTTATAGGAGATGATATAAAAAAACACAAAGTAACTTTAAAGTAACTGAAATTGAAATTCCAAGTTACTGCCAAAATCGTAAGTTACGTTACAAGTTACTTTTTGAAAAAGTATCGAAGTTACCCTAAAAGTAACAAATAACCTAACTTTTCAGTAACTTAGTTAATTGTAAGAAGTTACTTCCTAACTCTGGTTTGAAATTTTCAATATTTTGCAACGCTTTCAAATGAAAAAAAAATCCATTTTCGATGCCTAGTTCTAAAATCTTCATATAATTCGATTAAATTAATCATTTAATTCAAAATTGCTTGATTGAAAATGCTTTAAGCTGGAAATTATGCAACTATCAAGTTCTTTAACTTAATATTCTACGATTGCGAAGATTCGAAAAAACACATACAATTTTGTACATTGAAAATTAAAGTCGAACCCTTAAAACTAACTAAAGTTGAAACCAAACAATTATAAGAATATTAAAATCTAAAATGATCCAATTTGAAACTGATTACCAAGGCTTTCATTTTTAAGAATGGGACTTTAAATAGGTTCAATAGTGCAACTGTCCTGACATTCTCATTATTGAATTCGAAACTATTGTCAATTGTATTTTAAGAAACAACCTCAGCTTTCCTTTCAGTGAAAAAAAAAATAATAAAACGTTAAATTAAAAAAGTCAAATCTGGTTGACCTGCATTTATCAACATCCTTCTGGTAAATATGTACCTTCAACTATTAGGAAATTACAAATCAAATATTTTCGAATTTAAGCTTTTGAAGCCAAAAAATATTTTGTCTTATATCCTCAAAAGTTACACTGTTTTGAAATTGCGCATTCAAAAAGTAAATTTTAATTGAAATTATAGTAATGTGAAAAATAATGCATATTATTAATAAGTAGCATATCTTGTATTATCAAGTAACTGTGATTGTCAAAAAAAATTAAAAGTGTATTCAAAATAATAGATATGATATTATAAGATTTCATATTTTAATATTCACCAAAAAAAGTGATGGAGAAAACTGCTCAATGAAGATACTCGTCGATATCTTATTTTTCCATCTAAATTACTTCAGAGACCGTGTTCAACATTGAAAAGTCGTCTCGTAGAAAAATTTCATTTTCTAACATAATTGAGTTATAAATATACAGGATTGAGCAAAAATCAAGGAATGGAGAAGTTGCGTGTGTTTTGAATCATATATGTTTTTTAATACATACTGCATAAAATGCTAAAAATTATAGTGCACGTCAAAAACTTGTTTAATGCTTTTTTTCTGAGACGAATTTTTTAAAATTAAGTTTTGAAAACGCTATTTGAACAATTATTTCTCCTTGACAGGTCACATTCTGAAAAGAGCTTTCCAAACAATCCTGGTTGGATTACTATTTAGTTTTTAGTTTTTTTTCAATTTGACAGGAAGGGAAAAACTATATAAAAAATGCAACTTCCCCATTTACATCAAAAGATTTCCACAATTTTCTAGATTTTAATGTCTTCGATATCTAAATGAATCCTGCAAAGTGAATTGTATCAAAGATAGGAACTTTTACAATTTTAGAGATCATTCATTTATATTTTTGTAATATCAAAGATTGAGCAAATTATTTTAAAAATCCAAAGCTACAAATCTGAAAAAAGAGGTATATTTTTTCTTAGCTTCGGCCAAAAAGTTGTTTTCGAATCAGTTTCTACCATATGGTTCAATCCAGCTCCGCTATATTTCGAAAGTGTTTTCTGATTTTCTTATCAATACAAAATCTACATTTACAGTACTCTATATAACAAAAAAATTATAAAACTAATTTTTTTTTCAACAGACGGCCCTGCTTGCAAAGCAAATAATATTACAATACACCTTATCAGTTATTTACAGTATTCACAGTATCATTTTTTAACTAGGTTTGTCCGACTTTTAAAATCTTGCAAAAAGAAACAGTGTCGTAAAGTGATAATACCTAATATAGCACATAATGAGTAATATAACATTGTAATCCCACATCGTAGAAGATCTTTTTTATCTACCAAAAATGATAAAATAATCTTAATGTTTTCTAATAAAATAAAATTGAAGATTTAGGATTCCACAATAAAAAATTTGGACGAAAGATTTTCTCAAAAATGATTTCTTTAATATAAAGCTTTAATACCAAAAAATGTAGTTTTGCTTGGTTTTTGGCCTATGCCTTCTTCGAATTAATCTTTTCTATGATTTAATTCAGCGAGAGTTTTTTGTTTTTCCTATCAATTCAAAATCTGATCATAAAGAGTTTTTTTGACTGTCATTACATGAACAATTCCGATTTTGTGTGTATAGCAGTTTTGAGTTGTGATCCTCCAGAAAGTGCACGTCCAAATAATATAGTATAATACTTTAGTGTGGAATATGTTTCTAACATTTTTTGATTAAAAAAAAAAAAATGTAGACCCTTAATTAATTATAAAAACATACAATGTATTGTTCAAAATTTGTATTATTTTATCAAGTAGGAAGTTAAAAAATATAAACATGTATATGTTTTAAGAACAGATGTGATAAAAAATAAGGCAAGGAAAAAATATATATACAACAAAGGCGTCTGATACATAATTTTTGTATTTAGTGTATTTACATTCGATATTACATAATCCACATGCAGACATTAAATTCATCTGCAGTTTCTGTTTTTAGTCAGAAAATGATGTTACGACGTTCTGATCCGATTTCGTTTCACAAAACGAAACTTTAAATGTTTCTTAATTCATTTGATTAATGACCATTCATGCCTCTGTGATGAGGGTGACCATTTCTGTCTCCGCGGTCTGGGTGGCCATTTATGTCTCCGTGGTCTGAGTGACCATTTATGTCTCCGTGGTCTGAGTGGCCATTTATGTTTCTGGGGTTAGGGTGACCAATTCTGTTTCTATAAACAGAATCACTAAGATTAAACGCCTCTAGAAAAAGTTCGTCTATATAATAAAACTCTCTTTCTCCTGGGGCTAGGCGTACAGGTGTATCGAATAAACGATTTGCGTTCACTTTAACCGGTTCGTACAGTCGATTTAATATTACACGAATATAACCATCAGCGTCAAGTGACCCAAAAATGAATCCATCATTTGCTTCTATCAGAAGAGTTTCTGGGCCTATTATGTGGAAACGACCATCTTGCATCGTTAAAAGATCAAAATCATTATTCAAACGTACAGCTGATATGCGGATTTCAACAGCTCTAGTCCTGTGAGGAAATCCATTCCTTTCGTGACGAGGAGATAAGGAATATCCTAATTCTGTAAGAAGAAAAATAAATCACTGAAGTAAATTATTATTAAAAACAACTTCACTGGATTCTTTGAAGGATTGGGGTTCTTAGATTGAACAATTTCGAATGCGAAGGAAATATCAAGTTAAAAGTCCACTTAAATTGATCGAATTTCGGTGAACCTAGCTACCCTTTTCCAGCTCCCCTGGGATCAACGAAAATATTTGTTTTATATTCACTGAAATTCGGTGAACTTAGACATAGTCTAAATTATTAAGTAAGGTATTATAAAATGTCATGTTGTTATATTTACCAAACAAAGTAAGAGAAACAGCCAAGGTTAAGAACAGGGTAGTAGGCAACTTCATATTCTCTTAATTTAGATAAGACCGCACGATGAAGAACTTTGTAAGCAACTGAAGATTCTAAAGTTTCGTTAGACTAAATATCCATATATACCTGTACCTATCTCATTTGTTCATCTAAATTACTTTACATTTATTTTTAATCTCGACTGCAAACGTAAAAAAGTTCTTCTGATATAAATGTTGTTACATGTAATAAATTTTCAGAGATACTGCACCGAACTGCGAAAAATTGCGTCATATATACAATTTTATATTCTAAAAGAATAAGATCATAAATATTTAGGATTTCAAAACTGTTTTTTGTTTTTCTTTGGATTTACAAATCTATTGTTATGAGTGATTTTTAACTGAATAAATATACACATTTGTATTTCATAAATTTTTAGAGATAACGTATTCAACCTTGTAAAATTGCGTTGTATAAAATATTTTTTAGCAGAATTAAGTTAAAATGATTAAGTTTTTCGCACAAGCCAAGAAATGGATTATTATCAATGACAAAATTTTGTAGTTTGTAGTATTGAACATCTAAAATTACAAGAAGAGCAAGGACAATATTTTCGATTATTGATGAAAATTTATTACTTGAATAAACAATCAAACCGTTGCATTTCTGTTGAAAAATAAAAATTTTCAGCGGAAACCACTCACATAACCTTAATTTGTTTCAAATTGTAAATTAAAATTTAAAAATCAATCGATTTTCTAGAAAAAAATTCAGATTATAAACACTAACATAAATAACAAAAAATTTTTCAAGATTGTAAATCCTCTTCTAATAATGCGAGCATCTCTTAAAATTGTTCCGATAATTTTTATCTTCTTTAAAATTGAAAGATTTTTTACTATAAGTACCAATTTCCATTATAATACATAAGAACAATTGTTACAAAATTTTTAAAAACTTACATATGTCATGGCTCTAATAATTTGAAAAATCTGATAATTTTTTAAAATAAAAGTATCAATTTTCGAAGAAATACACTAACATATGGTATAAAAAAACTGTTCCTAATTGTAAATCTTTTACAAAATTGAATAGTTCTATTATATCGATATTCCCAGCTAAAAAAACATGAAACAAACCTCAAGTGGTTGTGAAATTATAAATATTCTTTGAAATCTATAACAATTTTTCTCTAAAAATATCCACTATTTTTTTTAGTAGTGTCAAACGCTAACATAACCTGAAATTGTTCAAATAAACTGTGAATATTGTTTGGAATGTTTAAAAAACAATTTAAAAAAATTCAACAATACCAATTTCTGACGAAAACCACTACAATAACATAACATTTCATAAATATTCTAAACCTTGTTAAAATTATGATTTTTGTTTGAAAATACTCATTTTTAACGTAAAAATTATATAACGTGTCCTATAACGTGTCAAATGATTTTTCCATAAAAATTTTAATTTCTGACTAAAAACACTAATACAATCCGTAATTGTGTAAGCTTGTCAATTTTATTATTTGAAGAAATTATTGGATTTTTGAATCTTATGATTTTTTTTAAATACCACTTTCAAATAGAACACACCAACATAACCTGAAGTTGTCCAAAAAGTCTAAATATTATTTGGAACCATTTTTAATTAAAAATAAGAAAAATTTTATTCGGCTTTAGAAGAGTTTCTCCAATTTTGGAAGATTTTGAAAAGATTTCAAAGGATTTCAAAGGATTTCAAAGGATTTCAAAATTTTACAAATATTTTAAAGGATTTTTAAGGAACTTAAACGAATTTCAGAAACTGTATAAGATTCCCAAAGATTTTAGTAATTTGAGGGATTTAAAGGCTCTTGATAAGGTATTTTGGTAAATGGACTTTATAATATTTTAATGGATTTCAAATTTTGGTATTATGTTTAAAAGCATTATATAAGTTTTTTGAATTAAGAAAACAGGCTTTTTCAAGATGAAGTATTGTCCAGAAATATAAAAAAAAACAATATTTTAATGTAACAATGAATGCTTTCCAAATATTTTTTTAGTCATATAAATATTGAAATTACTGGCAGGAAAAGAAGTATTATCAGTTTGTTTTTAAATGTATATAAATATAATTTTTATAAGATTCTTGAGAAAATTCATTTTCCAACAAATTTACATTTTGTAAAATGTTTAGAAGTTTAAAATTCTTTTTGATTCTCTTCAAATCTTATCAATATTTCTTGAATTTACTCGATTTTTTTTTGATTTTTTAATCTCACCAAATTGAAACATTTTGTTTTCAAATATTTCACACTATTTAAAAAAATTTTAGGATATCGTTTGAAATGTTTTGTAAACTTTTAAGATTTTTTTAAAAGTTTTTTTTCTTTCAAAATAAAAAAATTTCTTTCAAATTCTACAAAATTCATTTTAAATGTTTCAAACTCTTTTTAAATATTGTCTTTAAATTAATTTCTCAAAATAAAAAATTATTTTAATTCTTCGTAGAAACCTAATGATTTTATTCATTTTATTGAAACCTTACGAAAATTTTAAAATATCTTCATAAGTTTTAATTATTTTCGTATCGTTTCGATACTTCTAAATATCTCTTTTCTCTCCGAATTCATTAAAAAAAATCCTTTGAAATTTTTCTTCTAATTTTTTGTTTAATTCTTCGAAATAAGGTTTTGCCCATAATTTAATTTTTCTCATGTCTTTGAAAATGTAAAAAAGTTTAGAAATTATAGCGTGGTAACAAAATGTTAGGAACATAATTATTTCTCAGTTAGCTATTTATTTCTATAATTCAATTTAATTTGTTTACAAAAATAATCACAAAAGTTTGTTCATATCCATCTGTATGATTATTAGGTTGGTCCAAAATTGTTTTTTTCGAATTTGTATGGGGACACCCCAGAAATTTGTTCAAATCCACACAAAAATTAATCAACTTTTTTTTGTTTTGAAAAAATGATATTTAGGGGTGCCGCAAGCCCGTATGATGTTTAACATGTATTTCCCATAATCTTATTCAGAATCCTCAATATTATCTCAATCAAGTTGAAACTCAACATTTATCTTCACAATTAGCCATTTCTGGCTTTTTGTCCAATTTTCAATTAGAGTGAAGTAATAATAAATTCAAGTTAACAAAATAATTGTTAAAACAATTTATTATCATTGTTAATAATATTCTCTTTGCTTAATTGGTAGAATGTTGCGGTTTTTTCTAAAATTTTCAACTGTTCGTTAATTTTTCATTAGGCGTGACTTAATAAATAATTCGATTTTGCATAAATAATTGTTTGAACAAATTATTATTGTTTATGACTATCTTCATCTATATCGATTCCGCCTGATAGTTGCGGCTTTTCAGCAATTTTTACTTTTATGTCCTTTTTTCACTTAATACGGTAATAATTGATTAAAGTTTAAAAAAAGTTGCTTGAACAATTATTTTTGCTAAATCTAATTAATTATCAAGTCACGCTTAATAAAACATAGACAAACAGTTGAAAATTTCAGGAAAAAACGCAACATTCTACCAATTTAGCAAAGAAAATATTATCAACAGTGATAATAAATTCTTTGAACAATTATTTCGTTAACTTGAATTCATTATTACTTCACTCCAAATGAAAATTAGACAA
>CAKNXH010074204.1:0-13396 GCA_932178445.1 Andricus quercusramuli | reverse complement strand
AGTTCTGTTTTCTCCTTTACGTGGACCACCACCTGAGCAATCAAGAGGCGGCACCATGCTATCAAGTTAGATAAATTCCTAAATGCAGCTAACGACCTGGTGGAAAAAATTTTTACAAGAAAGTACAGTATTTCTAGAACTTTAATTTTTTGTTAAATGCTTTGATGAAACCTTGAATCGTTAATATTACAGAGTGTTAAATTCAAGCTTTGTACGTTACAATTCAAATTGTTCTATTTAACAAAATTGTAATATTCAAGTGAAATTATTGAATTTGGTGCATCAATAACAACTGAGCAATTGAATTTTGAAAACAATTGAATTAGTTTAAGGGATATTTACCAGTTTTTAACTCAGTTTTGAGATCATCGAAACTTAATTCAAAACTGAAGAGCATTTCGAAAAATATAAAGTAAATTTAGATTTTTGAAGATTTCGAAATAAAATTTTGAAGTTATTATTGATCTTTAGAGGTTCTGAGAAAATAAGAAAAATCTTAACTTTGCTGGGAAAATTTGAAATGATTTTTCATTTCGAAAAATTAGTTTCAAGAGTATATTTAAAAAGAATAATTTTTTTCAATGATGAATTATAATGGAAAAATTATTGATTTAGAAAATAATCCAGTAAGCTCAAAATATATTCAGAAGTTTTGAAAAGATTTCAAAATAATTCAAAACATAAAAAGATTTCCATACATATAAAACACAATGTAGATTTTCGAAGATTCTGAACACGAATCTTATAAGTTTTTCAAGCATTTTAGAAGGTTTCCAATGAATAAAACTTGGTATTAAAATTCCTAGAAAAACTACCAGAAATTTTTCATTTACAAAAATTAAATTAAAAAAAATATTTATTAATATTTTCGAATTTTTCAAGAGAGAATCTGGATGATTTTAAGGTAGTTTTGTTACTTTTACAAGATTGTCCAACAAATTTTGGAAAATTTTGAGTTCCAAGATAATAAAATTATTACCAGATTCTTAGAACATTTTTAAATGATTTTTTGAAACAAATTTTTAATCAAATATTTAAAAAGATTTCAAAACAAATTTCAATGTATGAATTCATGTTTCTAGCTTAAAATTGTTTGAAATGACAGAATTTGGAAAATTTATACATTTTTTTATTCGTTCTCCAATTCATAACATTGAAAATGATATCGAGGATTCATTTTTTTTAATATTCGAACTGTACAATGTTAAAAATTGAAATTTTTCAGTTTACCTGGATTTAATTGATAAAACCTTCGAATGAAGAAAATTTTACTTCCTAGAGTTCGAATCTTTTAATTTCAATGACCGTGATCAATTTTTTCTTAATTGTTTAATTTTGATTTGCAAACATGAAAATGTTTTTCTTTTTGACCTAGGATAGGAAATATGAAAAATGTTGCAATGAAATAATTTTAGATGACATATGCGGTTTCCAATTGATTGCTATATATTTGAAGGAAAAAAACTTCAAACGTAAGGTTTTTTTTAATAACGATTATTGGTTCTTGTTTTCAAATATTCTACGATTCATTTAAAATTCAAACATAGAAGTTTTCTTGTAATAGGGATCATGTACAGATCCTAATTAAAAATTATCTCATTGCAATACAATAATGTACAAATAATAGAAAAAAGTTTTTCTCAATAATAGAAAAAAGTTGTACTTTACTGTAATTTTGGTTGTAATGTATTGAAATTATTTGTAGATTTCTGTGGAAACTGTTTTAATTTTCTATATTTTTTGGTGAAAAATTTTCCACCAGGGCAAACAGGAAATGAAGGAAAATTATATGTGCCTTGCTTGTGATAATTCCATCCTGATCTTATTAGTACTAATATTTAATCATCTAAGATAGGCCAGTTTACTCATTTAACTATTTTATTATTGGTTTAAAATTGAACGTTTTTATTTGAAAATTCAACAACTTGATTCAAGATTCATGTATTTTGTTGTGAGTCCGCTTTTTTCATAAGAAAATTAATTTCCCTAATTCAACATTTAACTGCTTGGTTGGAATTGAATGTTAAAATACTTGGTTTGAAATCAATTTTCTTGGTCTAAGATCTATCTTTCTATCTCTTTGGTTATATGGAAATTGAATTGTTATTTGTGGAAATTTCATAATTTGTTACTTCAAGAGTCACTAATTTTCTAATTTACTTTGATTGAGCTTTCGAACATTTATAAATTGTAGCAGGGAAAAATTTCGCATCTCGAATAAAACGAATACGTTTTAGGCAAATTAACATGACCAATTGTCAAATTTTATAATTAGATTAATACAATACAATTTTGAAAAATTGTTCACTATAATTATTAGAGCAGCAATTAGCAATTAATTTGAATTGTGCACGGGGGAAGAAATATTTATGAAAAAAATCCGAAAAAAAATTTCGGAACAGTGATAAATAGTGTTTTATTTATTTCAATAGTAGCTCAGTTTTTCGCGATATAACTTTCTAAATATTTCAAACTGTAACATGTACAAAACTCAACTTTTTTCCGTTAATCCAGTTTGAAGGTGATACTTTCATAAATTCTTCCTTCCCAAAAAAACTTACCAATTGTTTTTTCTTTTCTGCATGCGATAATTCTTAGAGGTTGCTAAAAGTCATTTACGATTAAAAATTTTATTCAACACGTGGAAGTATTAGTTAATTCAACAGCAACAAACTTTTCTTGACAAATTTAGGTTTCTGAAGCACAATTCTTGGTGCTCCATTTTCTAAAACATTTTAAGCTGCAGTTTTTCTTTCAGGTTCCAACAGGGAAAAAATCATCAGATTTAATTTCAATGAATTTTGAATAAAACACGAAGTGTCTCGTCGTCCCAGAATTTAGGATAACTAGTTCAATATTCTTCATAAGCTTGGCTAGTCGTCCCTTATTTTCAGGATGTTAAATTTAATAATATTTAACAATTTTAGGTTGTCTTGGTAACTTACATCAGAAATTGGCATTTTAAAACAAATATCATTGGGTTTGAGAAAGATTTACAATCTTAAACAAATTATTGTTATGTTGTGTTAGTTTCTTTCGTATAAAATTTCTCTTGTAAATAAAAAATAATTTTATATGAAAGAATATTTACAATATTTGATCAATAATATTCATCATAATTTTTAAAATTAAATAATTGAATTCCTGAAGAAATTTACAATCGTTTAACAAGTTTAGATTATGTTTACATTTTCCATTGAAAATTGGTGAACATAAACAAAAATTGTTATAATAAAAAGTAGATTTACATTCCTGAACAATTTCGTGTGATGTTATGTTAATGTTTTTTTTTAAATTTTAACTTTAAAGTTGCCGGGGACATAAAAAGTAAATTCCACATTTCTGTTTACGTTAGTCACCACCAGTCAGAGAACAGCCGAACTGTTTACTCAGAAAAGGACCTTCCTTGAAGTTCGTGAGCGATGCGGTTTGAGATTAGGAAAAGTTTGGTGCATTCCCATTGCCTTTAACAGGCTCTAATGTTTTTTTTTTTTTAATTTTAGTCACTGGATTTTTTGTTTTTGTTTTGAAGAATCGACTTGAATAAATCAAGAAGAAAATATTAACCTGAATATCTATAATGTGAATATTTCAGAAGGACATGTTCCAAAAGTTAGAGGGTGAGTTCAAACATTTCATGAACATTTAAAAAGTGGGTATAAATTATAAATTTCAGTGATCATATTGCCAATACAGTGAACAAAATATTGATAGACAAAGGGGTCATCCAAAAATTAGGTAAGGTATTCCTTACCTAATTTTCCTTACCTTAAGGTATCCCATGTAAGGTACCGAAAGAGTTTACAAACCAAGAAATATTCAATGTTTATTCAAATTATTATCATTTATAATGTGAATTATTAAAATTCCTATTTAATTATCGCAGGCTTTACAGTCTTCTCACTATTTCCCTCTCTTCCCTTTTTTTCTCATTCTACCACGTGAATCTGAAGTGAATTAATATGAGCCAATAAGAAAATCTAAATATTTTCGATTAAAGGTTAATTCTTTTTTATTGAAGAGTTTACTGTTATATTTTTGTTACGATATTGATCAGGTCTTCAGAACTGTTTCATAGAAAATTATTTTAAAAAATCTTGCTTGGATGAAAACTAAAATATTTTCTTGAATATTCTTCTTTTTTGTTTGAAAATTCATCTCTTTCGTTGAAAATTCGTCGTGTTTGGTTGAAGTTACTGTTCTTGATTTGAAATTACAATATTTTTGCTCTGAAATATCAACTATTTTTTGTTTTAGAATTTATCGTTGTTTCTTGAAAATTCAACTACTTGTTTAAAAGTTGAACTGCTTTGATAAAAAATAATATTCTTGGTTGATAATTGATCTCTTTGGTTTGAAATTCAATTATTTTGTGCGGAATATTATATCTTTTGTTGAAAATTTGTCGTTTCATATTGAGTTCAAATGCTACTGAATTGATATTGAAATATTCTTTGATTGTCATTTCAAAGATCACATTTTGCCTTCAAAATTAATTTTTCTGGTTAAAAATTCAACTAAACTAGATTTTTGTAACAAAATAAGTTAGGAGTGTAATAAATCTGAGCGTGTTCTACTTTCGTCTCGTGAGTTTGTGAACTTTCCCAAAATTATCGAAACAACTTTCTAGAATAAGTATTGGCGAGATTAAATTCAGTTTTAGTTCAACTGAGCCATTCCAGGTATGAAAATGTTAGCTATTGTTAGTAGTTTCGATGAAAGTTCTAGTATACATTCTCTCAGGTGACGCTTTCCACGTCAAAAAAATCAATCTTGGCAGCCATCTCATCGATTTTAATGAAACGCAGTGTTGTTGTGGTACTTTATGGCTAATGCTTTTTGGCAGAAGGATTTTCAAAAATTTTGAAAATTCTGGGCGTGACGCCATTTTGAAATTTGGGGTGGTTTTTTTTTTAAATTGTAATATTTCCGACAATTTTTTTCGGATTTTAATGAAACTTATAGGCACTTTGTAAAACAAGATGCTGTTTTATATAAAATATGGAAAACAAAAAATTTCAAAATTTTCACAAAAAAAACTCAACAAAATTTTTTGATTTCATTTTTGACAAATTTCGCTATTTTTGATTTTTGATTTTTTTTTGAGAATAATATTCCTTGTTCTTTTATCTTTCATTTCAAGGAAAAAACTTGACGGACACTCATCTGGTTCGCGAGTTATGAATATTTAAAGAACGACATTCCAGTCGAATGCTTGAGCTACGCAGCAGCTAGGCGGGTAGTGCAGACATTGTCATTACACAATGTACCGTTGAAACGCTGCAGTCTCAAGCATTCCTGTTTACTTAGTTATTTTTCTCTCTTGCTTAGAATATTTTCGCTTAGGAGCAGATTTTTGTATCTGAAATATTTTTGATGTTGTGTCAGGAGCAGCAGAATATATTTTGCGACGGATTTCATGGCTATTGATCGGTATGAAGGAATGAAATCCTCTCGTACCGTCAATTGTCTGAGCTTTCAGAAAACGATCGCTAACGAATTTCGCATGATTTTCATATTCGCTTGTGGCACAAAAAATGAATTTCACTTTTGGCATAGCGCTGATGGCCCAATCGTACAATAAGGATGCCGTCGTAATCTGATTATCTAGTGGTCTTCGCAGACTCGCTGCTGTAGCTTCGCGCTTTAGTGTTCCAGATAATCCGTCACAAGGCCCTTTTCCATGAGAAGTGGCATAAAAATGCCATTCTCCTTTGATTTTGAAGTCTTCTTTGAAGTGCGCAAGATTGAGAAAATTAAATTTATTCTTACATTGCGAACCAGCTCCATCGGTGAAATGTATTAACTTTTCTACGTGATATCGACTTTTTAGTTCTGTGATTACTTTCTTTGAAAACAAATTAGGGGCAGTTGCATCGTGGTGAAGGCAATCCGAAATAATCATGAAACTGTCGTGCACTACTTCCCCATTTTCTTTATGGTAAACAACAAAGGGGTGGATCGTTACTTGCGTCTGACACCAGTAGTGATTTTGGATGGCGTCCTGAATTACATTAGTAAAATTTTCACCAAAATCGCATAAAACCAAAAACACTCCTGCTTGAAGGGATTGTTTGGTATCATCAATATATACTTTGAACCTTCGCTAGGAAATCATGTTTCAACAGATCAGGTAAATCTTTTGTAATTACATGAGCGTATTCGTCGCCGGAGTTTACAATAGTTTCTAACATTGAGCGATCTGTGTTTGTCCATCGTTTGTACGTGACATTATCAATGCAATTTTTGTCAAATAATTCATGTAACTTTTCTGTTACTATTATTATACCAGGGCAATTTTTGCAATAATTTAAAAAGCAATCAGGTTTTGGGTTCTCGCATACCATGGTGCCTAAAATGTCTTTATACGATCCGAGAAAATCATTTCCAGGTTATGCATCTGCAAGCTCTTTCAGTCGTGCTCCAGCTATCATCAGTTTCATATTTTGATGAATTTTACACACACAAACTCAATGTGTTCCATAACCGCCCGCCAGAATGCATTCCTTTGGTCTTAATCCCGCGAATTCGGAAAACCCAACCTTACAGTCAGGATATCTCTCTTTATAAGCTACGTATAACTCCTTCAAATTTCCCAAGAGTAGTCGTTTCTGTTCATGTACTCGAACTCCATTCTTCTTTACTGACACGTAATCATTTTTTCCAGGCATTTGCCGACTAAAATCGCTGTGGCGATAAAAATTATGAACAAGCGTTTCTGCCTCTTCAGATAGTCTTTTTCCAAGTTTAGGATTAGGAGATGGACCGCTTCGATGTTCGGTGTGAATGACTTTTTCCAAACGAGCCATATTATAAGGAACACTAAACGTGTGTTGTATACGCCGAATTTCCCAACTTCTTGGCAACATCGTTAAGAACTGAAGTTTTTCTGATTTTTTTGTTGTTTCAGAGATTTTTTCTTTCAACTCCTTAACGAGTTCATTTATTTCATTCTCGTTTTTGTTTACAACTTCAAATATTTTCTGCAGCTCAAAGTCTATAGCTTCCCTTATTTCTTGTACCTTTCGTTTTTGGGCTTTTATTTATCTTCGATCCTTCCGATTTTCAATTGGGGGAAGTTGCAAAATTTCAAGTATTTTGTTGAGCTTTATTATCAATTTTTTATCCTCGGAATTCAGATACAAGTCTTCCACTTCTCCAGAAACCACGCCTTCTACTTCATTTTCTGATTCATTGCTGATGTAATTTTCATTCTGATCTACTGGAGGAAGATCATCAATACGGTTCGGTAAAGAAGAAGGTGGTGGTGCAGAGTTTCCTAAAACAGCTTTTACATTGTGATTGGTTTTTGGGGGATGAAGACGACATGAATGGCATATAAGCTGCCTCTCTTTGGCTTCGTTAATATCTATTCTTTTACAAAGTTCTTTTGTAATTTTGCGAAGTACTGACATATTCAAATTTTTGCAGTGTCTTTTTTACTAAAAGGATTACAACACCGAGAAAACGGAGCCATTTTACCTGCTTTTTATAGTATTTTACAGCTATTTATTTTTACAGACTTCGATTGAAAGTTTAAAATATAATAACGTATGTTCGATTAAGCCACTTATAAAGTTCATTCGAGAATGCTGTTACTAACTAATAAACTTGTCACTTATGGAAAACACACCGTCAGTGAGAAATTTAAAGGTATATCCAATAACGCGATCACGTGAGGAAATCAATTTTTTTACAGACACTTATTAAAAGCTTAGAGAAACTATTTGTGTACACTACATGTAACTCTATTAATGCTGACTAAGGAATATCGTACTCAACTCTGTCAACAACAATAGCGTCCAAAAAGCATAGTAGAATTGTACATCAGTGTCTGCTTGTACCAAAAATTTGTTTATCAACACCGCTGGATTGAGTACACTAGTCCGAGACTGCAGCGTTGCAGCGGTGCATTGTTTAATAACAATGTCTGCACTACCCGCTTAGCTGCTGCGCGGCACAAGCATTCGACTGGAATGCCGCTCTTTATATATTCATAACTGGCGAACCAGATGAGTGTTCATCAAGTTTTTTTTTGAAATGAAAGATAAAAGAAAAAGGAATATTATTCTAAGAAAAAATAAAAAATTAAAAATAGCGAAATTCGTCAAAAATCGAATCAAAAAATTTTTTTGAGTTTTTTTTGGTGAAAATTTTGAAATTTTTTTTTTATCCATATTTTATATAAAACAGCATCTTGTTTTACGAAATGCCTATAAGTTTCATTGAAATCCGAAAAAAATTGTCGGAAATATTACAATTTAAAGAAATGTCGACCTCAAATTTCAAAATGGCGTCACGCCCAGAATTTTCAAAATTTTTGAAAATCCTTCGGCCGAAAAACATTACCCACAAAGTATCACAACAACACTGGGTTTCATTAAAATCGATGAGATGGCTGCCAAGATTGATTTTTTTGACGTGGAAAGCGTCAGGTGTTGAAAGAAGTCCCTTTAAATAATTTTTGAAGAATTCAATTAAGAGATATTCAAAATTGAAAATTTTGGTCCTTTTTTTCACTTTCATAACCTTAGTAGCTTTAACGTCAATGAGGTGTACTTTTAAAATTTATTCGTTATAAGACACAGATTTGGAGACATATTTTTTGAAAAAAAAATTTCAAAAACTTTTTGGATTGTTCAAAAAAACTATTTTTAACTGAATTTCTGAACAACGATCCACTTTTTATTTTCTTCATTTTTGTCTTATCGGCAGGTTACAATGTCTTCTAAAAGCTCTATACATATTAAAATGTGATCTATCTAAGTTTTCAAATAATAATACAGAACGTACGCACGCCGTGCCATGGTGAGCCCGACGCCTAAGATAGTTTGAATTTTTTTGGGAAAATGCAATAGCTGAAATTCTTCAGATAATTTAACATGGAATTGCTCTGGGTTGAAAATTCAATTCTTTTCCAGAAAATTAACCTTTTTGTTGGAAAATCAAGCAGTTTTGTTTGAAGATTCAAGTACAGTCAAACCTGTCCGTCAATGTAAATGTATTGAATTTTGAATAAGCGCTATTTGAAAAGGTTCAATTAAAATTATTTTTCTTTTCAAAGACCTTGGAATAAAAGTTATCAAATCGGCAAAATTATAAGATTTCAAAGTAGTTAAAGTTTGTGTTTAATTGTCTTCCTCGAACATGGAAAATGTATGTAATTCGAAAATAAGACCTCTATCACAAACCAAAAATCCTGGCAGAGGATATTGAATTCAATATTCGTACCCAAAGCATCACCAAATGATATATGAATATCAAAATAGCTTTTCTATGGATTATCTTGAACATTTCGCATAAAACAATCTTTTAAAAATTCAAAATACGAATTCGAATTTATCTCTTTTTATGAAAAAGTTGATTATTTTATTAAAACTTTGTATACTTATTCAAAAAGCTAAATTTTCCGGTTGAAAATTAAATTACCTGGTTGAGAGTTAAACTCTGAACTGAACTCTGTTTTAAAGATTAAGTTTCTTGTTGAAAATTTATTTACGGGGTAAAAAGACAAATGTTTTTTTAAACCGTTAACTTATGAGCTTATGAAACTTGAAACTTCTCCAAAAAGAACAGATTCCCCTATTATTCCGTTTTTGTGTGAAAAAATTTCCTATTTCACCTGTTTTGAGAGCATTTTGGGCTGTGAGATGTGATATTCTCCATGTTTTCCTAATTGAATTTTTAATCGCAGATGGCAATGGCGGAACCGACTTTAGGCTGCCATCTGTTCAGAATCTTGCATTTGGCAAGCTATGTTGATTATTATTCAACAAAATTATTGAGCTCTCTCTTACCTACATTCCAATCAGTTTTTTTCTATTTCAGCCCAAAAAAATGATCAACTGTGATACGCAGAGTGAATTCGGTGAACCCAAACAATGGACCATACGAGACTGGAGGCAATATCTTGCAGTCATCGACAAGAAATGGGACTCTGGAGCAGGTGATTTTTGACTTGGAACTGATTTGCTCGTAACATTCAACAAAATAATATTTAATATTTTGAAATGCCCTCGATACTCTGCAGAAACCAAAACCTCACAAGAGAGATTTTTCCACTATTTTTCTGAAGAATTTTGCTTTTATGATTTTCTTATGTTTTGATTTATATTGCAAGAATTTAAATTGTAGCAGATGAGAAGATCATGCTTAATATTTTACTCTTAAACAATCTCAATACCGTACACATGCTGATGAACTAAACTGTTTGTTTTTTAAAAATTATTATCCTAGTATAGGGAATCGACTACATGGACATCTTTGACTTCTCTTGATAAGATATAGTCTTATAGTCACTGACAATGAATCGTTACCGTGAATTAAACGTTTACAGAGAGTAAAAAAAATCTGAAGAAGGAATTGTAACATATATTCCTAGTTTTCTTTTAAAGTTTCATCTTATAAATAACTATTGACCGTTTTTTTTCTTCTTTAAACTACTGCCCCAACTTCATCATGCTAAATTTATTTAAAAAAAGGCACTAGAAGCTTGTTGTCTGCTGTGTAAATTGAATACTCTACCTTGGAAAAAACTTTTTTTGCTTGAAACTAATTTTTTTTTATCTTTATTTTAGATGCCCGTCCCATCTTTAGTCAGTTGGCCGTATTATAGAGTGAAGCGCTCGAGTGGAGTCTTTGGCACAACCTTCTACTCCTTCCCCTGATGAAAATGTTGAGAATCTCATTAAGCGAAACGACGTATCAATTTACGAAGAACAAGTCGACCACAACAGCTTAGAAAAGTGGTAACATATTGGTTTTTACTTATTTCACACTGTTCCACCTATCCTCCTCTTTTTCCCTTTTTAAAAGAATTCCTTTTTCCCATCTGTTTCGATCTGCTCGAGATCACAGATTTGGCAAGGTATGATGAACATTGATCAAACAAATAATTAAGCTTTCTTTTGCCTAGATTTCAAGTAAATTTTTCATTTCAGCCTAAGAAAGGATCAACTTTGAATGCGTCTGCATACGAGACTGGAGGTACGATCTTGCCGTCATCGACGAGAAATGGTGCCGAGCCCGGAATGTGTATGAAGTTCTAGTTGGCGAGATTGAAAGTAAAACGGTGAAGCCGGATATCATCGCAGCTTACTGCACCGATAAACAGGAAATGGAATGTCGATAATCAAGCAGCGTAAATTGAGACTCATGATGGAGGAAATCAAGGATGCTTACAGTAATTTTCTCTCACTTCCAAAATGTTCTATTTCAGCTCTTAATTCATTTTTAAGGGTGCCTTTCGAATTTAAAAAGTTTCAAGATGCACTTTTGTAGACGTAAACGATTAAAAACAAAAGCGTTTAAAATTAAAAGTTTTTTCATGAAAAAAGTGTGAATTAGATTAATCAAAGATTTTTGAAATTGAACTGGAGTTCGAGTATGAAAAATTTAACAATAATTTATTTTAGGAGGCAATTTTGAAATTATCCAAAATAAACAGTTAGAGATTTTAACGTTATAAATTGAAATTTTTTTATTCAAAATTATATTTACAGGAAGAATTTTTTCTAATAATAAGCAGTACTTGACTACTGATTGAAAGTATACAATTTTAAATGAAATGTTCAAACCTTAACAACTTCAAACCGAATTGTTAGAAATAGAAACCTTCAATCGTTGAAAGTTCTGAGCGCTCAATTGAAGATTTAAACGTTATGATTTTTCTTGTTTTATTTTCAAAATCTTCAATTTGTGAGGGACTTTGTTGAACTTTTTTGTTAATACTGATAGAATAAATTTCAAAAGTGTTGAAATTTGAGTGCTTCTATTTGCAATTCAGTTTTAATTACTCCATATGCAAAAATTCTAAGCTTTGTTATTTCAAGTTTTTAATTTTAACGCCCATGAAAAATTTTTTCGAATCGGGAAATGGACGAGAATTTCTCTCCTGGAGTAAAACTGCCACCCTGTAGAAAATTCATATCTTTTGTTTGAAAATTCATCTTTCTTGGTTGAAAATGCAACTGTTAATTGACCCGCTGCGCTGGATGCAATAACCAGTCCGATCCTTGAAAACGTCTAAAATTATTGTCCTATTGTCTCAAAAAAAAGAAAATGTTCAAGATTGAAAAATCAAGTTTTTGAAAATGTAGAATTGTAGACAATGAGAAAATTAAACTTTTCAATACCAGATTCGTTTTGCCAAACGTTTATTTTGCAGTAATAAAAACGAAATACTGGAAAAAATCTCTCCCTGATTTAATTAAGTTTGACAACTTACATCGTTCCAACTCGGTCAAATATCATTGGAATTAGTTCGTATTTGGATTTGTATTTGAAGTTAAATATTTTGTTCACAAATTCGAACAGTTTGTTGAAGATTCTTCCTTGCATGATGAACATTTGAGAATGAAATTTCATTACATTCTTGGTTCAAAAATCGTCTGTTTGGGTATCAAATTCTACCATTTGGTTGCAGCTTTGACCTGTTCACTAAAATTAAATTATTCAAATTTTATTCGACAATTATTTTCTTTTTCGGTTGAATATTTAACTTCTTGGTTAAAAGTTGGAGTACATTAATTAAAAATAATTTCATTTATTTAACTGTTTCATTTTTGGCTGGAGATAAATCGTTTTCAGTTGAAACTGCAATTACTGCATTTTTGGTTAGCAATTCGCCATTTTTGGTTAAAAGTTAAACTATCTGGTTGGAAGTTGAACTAATTTATCAGATATTCATTTTACGGGTAGAGGATTTAATTATTTGCTTGAAAATACGATTTCTGATTGTTCGAAAATTAATTTTCTTAATTGCAAATCCAACTATTCCACTTTTACATGAAAATTGGTCGTTTTCAATTAAAAAATGTACTATTACATTGTTCTTTGAAAATTCATCTCTCCTGGTTGATAATTTAACTACTTGGTTTAAAATTGAGCCACTTTGTTCAAATGTCAATTATAATCTTCGACTCAAAACTCAACTGTTTTTTCTTTTTCTTGAAAATTCATCATTTTTAGTTGAGAACTCAACTATTTGGTATAAAATAAACCGTTGTCTTGAAAATTAAACTGTTTTTTTTTTAGTAAATTGGTCTTTTTGGTTAAAATATTCAAATATTTATTTAAACATCAAGTCTTCCGTTCGTAGTTATGCACTAATTTTATTGAAAAGGATTTATTCTCTTATTCACGTGAAACATTACCCTTTTTCCGTGTTTTGCTAGCATTTTATGGAAAAATTAATCAAAAGGTCATCTAATGCCATTTTTCTTTTCAGGCTCATTATCCATTTGCACGATCCATCAGGCAGCAAAATCTGACACTCAGACTGGATGGTTCTGCAAAAGCCAAGATTTCTTCCGTCTGCTGTTACCCATTTTGGGTTCCAATCGCACCAAGTCGCCGTATCCTATGCAAATCACTCAAGCAGTCTCTGGCTCCAGAT
>CAKNXH010074203.1:0-10902 GCA_932178445.1 Andricus quercusramuli | reverse complement strand
GTCGCCGTATCCTATGCAAATCACTCAAGCAGTCTCTGGCTCCAGATGCTATCTCACGCACAGAAAAACGATGAACAAATACAAGCAAATGATGGATCTGAGCCTAATGCAATCTGTGCTCTCAAAAAAATGGATGAAAACTGATGAACGTTGAGAAAAAGTAGTTCAACTTTCAACCAATAGTTGCATTTTCAACCCAAAAAAATAACTTGAAGATGTGCAGTTTAGGCAAATGGGGTTTTTGCACAAAAATTTCTCCTAATATCCAATAAGGGACCGTACTTAAATTACGTAACAGTTTAGGGAGGGGGCAGGGGTTGAGACATTTCGTTACGATCTGTTACATTAGGAGGGCGGGGATCCTTCACTCATGTACGTAATTTTTGCAAATTCGCAACAACTTTCCCCTAAATATTATCTTTTTAGTTATCAATGTTATTATTTGGTTGAAAATTCAAGGATTTTCGTGAAAAGACATCATTCTTTTTGCAAATTCAACTTTTTTGATAAAAATTCATCTTTTTGGGTTGAAAATTCAACTCTCTATGTGTAACATTAACCTTTTGTGTAAGATTCATATTTTGTTGCTGATAAGTCAAATGAAATCTTTTTGGATGAGAAATATTTTTCTGAGAAGTTGTCTTTTTAATTTGAAAGTTCATATTTTTTCAGTGGAAATATTGCATCTTTTTTGGACAAAAATGTAACAGTTTAGTTAGAAATTCAAATATTTTTTACAAAATTTACAATTTGTTTAAAATTTGTATTTTTCTGTTCAAAAGTCTATTTAAATCCTTTTGGATTAGAAATTAACGCTTTTTTTTTTAATTTGTCTTTTTGATTTGAAAATTCACCTGTTTCAGCATGATATTCATTTTTCTTGGATAAAAATGCAACTGCTTGGTTGACAATTCAATAATCTTGTTAAAAAGTCAGAATTTAGTCAAAAATGTTACTATTTAGCAGAAATTAACTTATAATTCATTATTCTTATTTTGGTGTTGGGAAGTGAACTGAAATCTTCCTTGGATGAAAATTTAACTATTTTTTTTAAGTGTTTTTTTATTCATCTGTTTTAGAAAAAATATTTCAGCTTTCTTGAATGAAAATGCAACTGTTAGGTTGAAAATTCAACCCTTTTTTGAAAAATTGTCTTTCTAATTTTAAAATTCACCTGCTTTAGCAGAAACTGAATCTCTCCTGGATAAAAACTCAACTGTTTGATTTAAAATTCAACATTTCTGTTAAAAAGTCATATTTTTAATTGGAAATTCTGTATTTTTGTTTAAAATGTAACTATTTTGTAGAAAATTTACTTTTTGGTTAAATTTGATATTTTGGAGTTCAAAAGAGAACTGAAATCCTTTCTGTATGAAGATTCAACTATTTCTTGCAAAATGTTTTTTTTTTTAAATTAAAAATTCGTCTGTTTTAACAGGAACTCCATCTTGCTTGGATAAAAATGCAACTCTTTGGTTGAAAATGTACCTATTCTGTTTAAAAAGTCATACTTTTGGTTGAAAATTCTACCGTATTGTTGAAAATTTTAACTATTTAGTAGAAAATTTACTCTTTGCTTGAAATCTATATTATGGTTATTAAAAATTCATCTGTTTTAGTACGAATTTCATCTTTTTTGGATAAAAATTCGACTATTCAGTAGATAATTCAACTATTTCGTTAAAAATTCATCCCTTTTGTTTGAAAAAATTATTCTTTTTGGATGAAAAATTCAATTTTTTTCGCAGAAACTTATTTTTTGTTGAAATTTGTTTTTCTTTTGAGTTGAAATTCATCTGTCTTGAGAGAAATTTCACCGTTTTTGGATCAAAATGCAACTATTGGATAGGGAATTTAACAATTTTTTCAAAAAGTCATCCTTTTTGTGTGGAAATTCGTCTTTTGGGATTAAAAATTTAATTTTATTTGTAAAACAATTCTAATTGAGAAACTTATGAAATAATTTGTTGTGAAGAGTTATATCTGTAGTTGAAAATTCATCTCTTTGGTTGAAAGTTGAACTATTTTGTTGAAATAAATCTTTTTAAATTCAAAATTCAACTACTTGAGTAACAATTCAATTACATTGTTAAAAATTTATTTTTTTTTTATTCAAGGCTTACTACAGAAAGGCATAAGGGTGCTTAAATTAAATTAATCTGCATCATGCAGTTATTTTAGAAATTTTCACTACTTCGCTCAACATTCATCTGTTATCATCCATGCATACTTATGCATACATATCCATTCATTAATTATCTTATAACTTGTCTTTGGCTAAAAATGTAATTGTTTAGTGGAAAAGTATTTTTTTTGCAATCAATTTTTCAACTGAAAATGTAATTTTTCCATGTTTTTGAGAGTTTTTAGTCGAAAATTCTCCTTTTTTGTTAGAAGAAGAATAATTTCCTTAGTTTAAAATTTCATTGTTGTTAAGTAAAAATGCATCAGTTTCATCGAAAAATAATGTATTTGCTGGAGTCTTATTTTTTATTCGTAAATTCAATTTTTGTAGAAAAAATTCGTCTTTTTGGTTTTAAAAAACTTTTTTTGGTATAAATTTCATCTTTTTTTATTGAAATATAAACTATGACACTTTTTGTTGGGAATTTATCTTTTTAGGTTGAGAATTCAATTATTATATTAAAAATTTAATTAAATTGTTGAAAATTCATACATTTTGTTAAGAAGCTATCTTTTATAGTAGAAAAGACATTCTTTTGTTTAAAATACATTAATAAATTTGAAATTTTTTTTCTGGTAAACTGTTTTATTCCGTTTATAAAAGATTCTATGGTAAAAGTATTTTAAGATGAAACTGCTGTTATTTGAATATTAATGATCAAGGAAAATGAAAAATTAGACAAGGAAAAATAAGGGAATTTCGAAAATGAAGGTCTGGGACACCCTGCCTAATTCTGCTAGCAATAACTAGTAAAAAAATTTTAGAAACTAAAAATTACATTTGGGGGGACAGAAATACTTTGTTACAATTTGTTGCCGGAGGAACGGGGAGGGGGGGTCTCAGAGAGGGCCTATAATCCGCTACGTAGTTTAAGTACGGACCCTAACGCGTTGGATTGAAAAGAGACGATCAAAATGGCATTTCTATTATAGTAATAAAAAGATTGACAAATCAAAACTATATAACTGACTTCTGTTTTTTTTTATTGCCTAACCTATCACCTCTGCAAAGTGCAACTTGATTTTGCATGATGATATCCGCAGATTTCAATGACTTTCGAAGATTTTTAAAACGATTTAAACGGAATTAATAAATTTTTTAGGATTTCGACGAATCATAAAGATTATTTAACTGATTTTATAATATTTCAATTTGCACAAGTAGGAATTTAATATAAGATTTAACGATTTTGAATAAAACTTCAGAGATTTGAATGATTTTGAATTTTTCATAACTTTGTGGACTACGCTATTTTCAATTGATATTAATAGAGCCATAAATCGTAGAAGATAAGTGTATCAGCACAAAATCTACCAAACGATTGTTTTTTCCACATAGCGAAATTTGAAAAGATTTTATCAATAAAAATAAGATATCCGTAAAAAATACATTCACCGTCATTTTCACTGGTCAAACTTCAAGAATTGAAAATATTGTAACATTTTTAAGTTCAACCAGTCCAAAATCTTTGAAAATGATAAACAATTTAAAACTTCGGTTGAAATTGAAGTATTCTCAACATTGGATCTCGGATGTAAGTATTTGGAAAATAATAATTCCCAAATTGTGCATAACGCTTTTAAAAATCATCATAATAATATTTAACCCATATTATCCAAAAGTTTGAAAATTTTCAACTAATAAATTCACAGTCAACACTGATGGCACTAAAAACTATCGCCTTCTTTTTAACTGAAGTAGATGATAGAATTTTGCAAATAATAAGAGAGCATATCAAATTACAAAGTTGACTTGACTTTTCATTCGTAAGAGATGATAAGCAATGAGGTAAAAGTTTCACATTTATATTAAAATAAGAAAAAAATAGTTTTGAAAAATTCATCTGAATGTATCAAATTGAATGAATTGGAATGAAATATTTTAGATGTTAGCCGATTTGTATTCTCAAGCGTCTAAGTATTGAATAACTGAGTATAAAATTACATAAAAAATATGCACAATTGAAAATTTTATTATTACAAAAATTTTTATTGAAAAGCGCTTAGAATTAGTTTTATAATTGAATATTTTTAATAAGAACCTCCCAATATTCAAACTATGTAAACCAAAATTGAAACATATAATTAGGCAATATAAATATAAAGGAGTTGCTGTTGTATCATTGATAATTCTAAGCGTTCAAATTTGAATAATCTAACTTTTTTCAAACCGGAATTGAAACTAAAAATTAAATTGAACGGTTCAGTGTTTCAATTCTTTTAAAATTGTTGAATGTTGAATTGTTATTATTTACACAGAAATATTACATTTGGGAATAGAACTTGATTGAAACAATTTATCTGAGATAAAAAAAAATCACCGCCATTTGCACCTTTCAAAATGGAAAACTGTTCAATTATAAACCGTTAAGAATCAATTACTCTAAAAAAACGTGCCAGGTTAAAAATAATATCAAACGGAAAATGTTTAAAATAAGAATAGTCTATTAATGAAAATTAAATCTTGAACAAATTCGAACTTTATGTAAAACTGAAAAAATTTTAATCACCAAGAATTATGATATTAAATCCTTTTTGTACACCAATAAATGAAAATTTGTATTATTGTGAGTGCATTGAAATCCTTCGAGAATAAAAAATGTTGAAATTCTTAATTATAATTTTCGAAATTGCACAATTCAAATTTTAATTCCAAAATTAAAACTAATAAGAGGAAAAAATCTAAAATTTAGCGTACAACATGAAAATTCAGAACTCTAAAACTGTACTTATTCAAAATTAGAGAAGTCATTCAATTCAGGATGTATCAATTTTCGATAGTTTCATTTTTTTCTAGTCTAATTTTGAACAACACACTTGTAAACCTTTGAATTATAAATCGTGTAATTCAAAGAAGTAATTCAAAATTACTCTTCATTGTTGAAATTTTCTAATCAAATATTTTTCAGTTTCAAATGATTCATTTTCATGAAATGTTCAACTTTAATCGAAAATATTTCAGACGGTATATTGAAATTAAAAATAAATCAAATGAGGAATAATGTAATTTTGTACGCCTGGTCCTAAAATCTTCTTATTTTCAAAGTTTGAAGTTAATTAATAAAAAAATAGTAGATATTATTTATTCAATAAGAAAATTCAAACAAAACAGTTTCGAATTTAAGTTTTTATCTCAAAAAATCAGGTTCTCTCAGAATCATCAATATATTACTATCAAGTGTCATATCGCACTCAAACTGAATGGATGTTTCTCACTAAAAATGCGACTGTAGCTTATTTTGTATTATTATTATTTAACAACTTTAATACGTGTATGATAATAAGTTAATATACTTAGGAGCATGCTTTTTGTCAAAAAATTATAGGAATGAAATCCTTACCAAAATTTTTTCGATCCTAAGCCTCCCCACCATCCAATGTGAAAATTCACACCGTCTCTATCCTGAATGTTGCCCCCACCTTTTTTCAATGTTGACAATGGACCACCGCAGCTTCCAGTCGCGAAGCCACTATCAGTCACGATGTAGTCGTCAAAGTGAAAGGTGGATTCTCTTGGGGTAGTGGCGGAGATCGCATATCCCAAGAATCTGTCGTGGCTCCGAAAAACATTTCTAGAAAACAAAATTCGTATGAGAATTAAAAAAAAACAGTAAAAACAAAAAAATTGTAAAAAATATGGATAGCCACGTTATCGGTTGTTGTGGTAGAAGGGGTAGTAGAGCATTGACTGTCATCTCTTACAGTTCACTTCTCTTAAGAATCTGATCAATTTTCGCGGAATTGATCAGTAAATCACACTGTTAACGATTTTGAGTATTATATCGGTACTGGTCAAGACTCAGCTTAAGGGGATCAGCCTTAATCTGAATCTCAACGGTCGTATATCTATTTATTTTCTAATTTATTATTTACAAGTCTGTTTTTGTTCGATGGCTGATTTAAAATAATATCACGGATAATATCAAAGATTAATATCAAGAGTCATTTAAGAGAAGCGACTTGAGATGGCTGCTTCGTTCACCCTCCCATGCACGGTGGTCCGTCACCAACTGGCCCACGGACTCAACGCGATAGAAGTGCTATCCCGAGTGAATACATAATTTTGAAACTTCTATTTATATTAAATCTACAAATTTCCACCACTTTCGAGAAAGATGAATGCCAAATAAATGCCAAATAAAAGCCAAATATCAGCCTCTATTGGCAAAAGCACGAGACACTCATTAGGCCCACTTATAATTGGCTCCAACTGATGTGCAAGGAGCAAATCCGCAAGGTTTTCGCAAGGGCGGCAAGGATTCAAATTCTTCGAAGCAGAAAAAGAAAAATCCTTCTTTCACGAATGCAACAAAAACATCTAGAAGGTAAGAAATATATTTTTTATATAGCTACATGTGATTCAGTTTTTACTATAAGAAAAATTATTTTATAATTATCATATTGAAAAATATAGTTCCAATGTTTCATCAAGTTCATTCAACAGTTCATTGAAATTTCTAAATTCATTTCTCTCAATCCCAAAAATGTCAACCTGGTCAAAAGACGAAATTTAAACATTACTCAAACTTCGTAATTTATCATTTGTCATTCATATTTAAATTAATTTAAATTTTGTAAGAAAAAATTCCTCTAACAACGATTGCATGATATAATAACTTATAAAAATACGTATGTAATATGCGTCTAGTTTCACAGAAATTCGGTGAGCGCAGAACAAATGTTTCCAATGTGCTTAGAAACTTCGTATCCTTCAAGCTAGTATTTAATAATGTATATTTTGTTATACCTACATTTTTTATCATTACAAATCAATTAATCGGAATTTATTAAAAATCGCAATCGCTCTATTCATAAAATGGTTAGTGTGATGCAAGTTTTTTTAAACAGTTTAAATATTATTGAAAAACCATTTTTTATTTTGATTAGCTAAACAATTTCATGATTGCATTCGCTCTATTAAAATGGTTCTTTCAGGCAGTTATCGTGACAAAAATCAGATATCTAGAAAAAAGTTTTCTTTATGATTTTCTGAATGAAAATTCTATTACCAAACATCTCTTATGAAAAAAACTCTGTTTTTTGTGTGAAAAATTTGAAACTTACGAAATATAATTATTCCGAAAATAGTTTTCGTAATTGAATGTTTTGCCATTGTCTCTTCTTAAATATTTTTAAAAATGGTTCCATTTTCTATGAATCATGGTTTATTCCATTAGAAATAACATTCCGTACAATTATACTGATTCCAATTTTGAGAAAAATATATAGTCTTCGAACGCGACTTTTACTTTTGAAAAAAATCTTCAAATTGTTTTAAAGATTTCAATCTAGAAGAATTTGCTATTGAAATTTGAAACAGTAGCGTTGCAGAAAATGATTTTTCTGAATGAACAAGCCAATATTTTTTCCATTGAACCATTTTGCGAAAATTTTAGAATCTAAAATCTTGAAATTTGAAATCATGTTTTTTAATTTGAAATGACGTCACTCGTAATATCATTCTGATTTTCAGAATCGGAGAAAAATTATTCTTTCAGCGATCTGATTTTTGCCACGACAAATACGTTGAATCTTTATAAAGAGGCGTTTTAATAATTTTGTTATTTTCAGTTTGAAAAATGTTGAAATACGGTTTTCATATGAAATTGAAAATACACTTGAATATTAAAACATCCCAAAATCAAATATTTTAATTTAAGTATTCGAGGTCGAAAAACATATACACTTATCGCTAATTCAAATTTTTAAATTATTAGTAGAAAATTATCAAGAAAGAATAAGCTGAAAATATGAAAATATACATTATTCATCAATCATATTTCTAAACAATTTTCAATGATTAATTTCTAAAATGAAGTGTGTCTAATCTAAATGAAAAACATCACCCACAAATAGAATGATGGATTTCGGAACTTTATCCCGAATTTCTTGTATTTTTTTTCTAAATAGAAAAATGTTCTCCTCCAATCAACTGATTCGTCATTATTTAATTCTTTAGTAGTTTTCCTTCATTCCGATTTTTGTTTGGAATTATTCATTTGAATGCCAGAAATTTGATATCTGATAGGAAATATCATATTTATTCACATTCACATTTGAAACATTTGCACAAATTTTAAACACATTAATAAAATTAATAATATATATCAAAAATAAATTTGTTTGACAAAAAAGTTTAAAAAAAAAGTCTTTGATTGCACTAGCCGTCCTAGACTCATTTGATTTGAAAGATATTTTAAAATAAATAAAAACAAATCCCATAATTAGTAAATAGTGAATTAATTTACTTTCATTTTATTTCAGACATTTTGGCTGCTGTCAATCACCATTGCTCATCAGGATTTGGCACGATTATATTTATGTTCCGATGGAGACTGCTGCACGCAATATGTCATTTTCAAAATTGAATTTTTGATTTAAAAAGTTGGCGTTACGTAGGCAAAACTTTTGCCTCTTCTTTGCGAAAATACTGATGTCCTTTTCTATTCAAAATTTAATTCGTAAATTAGAAAGTAAAATTACACAACTTTGTCAAATTTCTTCATTGTCTTCGGAAAAAATACTCTGTATCTTACGACGTCGAATTTGTGAGAACTTGATGTTTTTAGGAATTCATACTCTTGAAATAAAAGACAAATTATCTCTGAATAAAAAAATCTTGGAAACATGTTAAAGGCATGTACTAACTTCACAATTAAATCCACGTTTCTGATCCACTGTACACATAATGGCTTGAATAAATTTATTACCTGTATCAACATTATTGTTTCCTATTATGATATTTCATTAATTAATTAGTTAAGACCATTATTACGTCACAAATTTGAAACACGTGAATCTAGATGTGGTTCTGAAATCAGATTACCTAGTGTCTTTATAAATAAAATTTTGTGATTATAAGAAATTTATTTTATATATATGCATTATCATCTCATTGTTCAAATCTGAGATGTTTCACACTGAATAATTCTTTCAACAAGTTTTTCATGTTACCTAAATAGTTTCTTTTTACTTACATATACTTACAAAGACTTCATTGAAACGCGGCTCTCAAAATAGTTTTAAAGCAATGAATGAAATCTTGGATCCTAATAACGTGTAATCAAAATTTAACTCTTAATCCATTTAAATTCCTGGTATATAGGTTTAAAATATTATATATTAATTAATTTTAATTTTTTATTTATGAATTTGCTCTCTTTAACTAATTTATTTCAGCCCATTACGAGAAAAAAAAATTCAAAAATGGAAAGAACAGTATTTTTCTCCTCTTTGAGGCAAATAATGAATGTATAATAGGCAATCTGAGAATAAACAGTGCCTGACTAATGTCATACCTCTCTACTGTAAAGCGACAAAAAGTCGTTTTTTATCAGTAAAAACGTGCGAGTAGAGAAAGACCGTGCTGGTCAGACATTGTTATCTTCGCTCCTTTAGCTGATTCCCGTTATTCATTAAGATAAAATTATATTTAACTAATCTACAATTGAACGAAAATATATTACAAGTAGAAATTAGAGTGTAGTGAAAAATACAATTATAAACATGGATTTAAAATTCTGTAACAAATCTTATTGTTGTAACCGCAAAAGCACACATAAAAGCAAATGGATGTCAATTAAATCTTTTTCAAATGCTGAAAAAAAATGAAAATTAGTAATTTTATTTCACAAAGTACAGCATTAAAATTCAAAATTTAAAACCTTTCCCCTATTCCCTTCTCGAACCCTTTTTTAAAGCATTCTTTTTTTTCCCCCTCTTGTCAGGAAAATTCTTCTGTTTCTTGTGTTTTGCTTGAATGCGAAATGAATTGCTAGAACCCAATGAGAAGATATAACTACTTTTTCGATGAAAGGTGATTCCTATTATTTGAATAGTATACTATTATATCTTTTGTTCCGAATTTTTCTGAAAATTTATTTTTTTTTAGCTGAAAATTAATTTTCTAAATTACTCATCCATTTTTGGCCAAAAATTAATCTGAATTAGTTGAAAACTTGATTGAAAATTAAACTACTTTGCTCAAAATTCATTCCATTATTTGAGGATGGAACTATTCTGTTGAAAATTTGTTTTTTTGATAAGAATTTAACTAATCCATTTTCGGTTAAAAACAATTTGCTCTCAGTTGAAAATTATGCTATTGAATTTTGAATGAACACAACTGCTTTTATTGAAAATTCAACTATGTCGTTGAAAGTTGAACTTCTTTGTTCAAAATTTCTTTTATTGGTTGAAGGTGGAACTATGTTAATTGTTGAAGATCCGTTATTGTTTGGGTTAAACTTTTTTTTCAATTAAAAATTAAACTATTCCATATTTTGTTTTATATTCAACGAATCGGTTTAAAGTTGATATATTTTGTTGTTAATTCGTCATTTTCGCAGAATATTTATTTCCTTTATTCAAAATTTAACCGCTTGGTTGAAAGTCGAACCACTTTATTGAAAATTCATTTTATTAGTCGGAAATTCATCTCCTTGGTTGACAATGCAATTATTTTGATATATAGTTCCTAAATAATTCAATTAATCTGCAAACAAAATTTTCACATTTGAATGAAATTAAAAACTGGACCTTACAGAACGTTTTTTTCTCCTGAAAATCGGCCAAATGTGAGTTAATTCATTTTGCTAAATATTATAAACATTTTGTTGCAAAGTGTAGATTTTAGAGCATACCATCTCACTGGTCTGTCAGGGCTCTATTTATACTACAAACAGTTGATGATAAGTTCTGTTTTCTCCTTTACGTGGA
>CAKNXH010074186.1:0-18005 GCA_932178445.1 Andricus quercusramuli | reverse complement strand
ACTCCCTGTCTATTATTTTAGTTCGCTAGTATGTACCACTTTTTTTTCTATCTGGTAAAATCCTAGCCCACAGCCATAGGCCAATTTCGGGCTTTATACAACATACAGTTTTACCTAATAGTATGTGACTTAACAGATGTCTTAATCTTAGGTATCAGTAATCTGTATATTATGCATTGGCAAGTTGTCAAAATCTAATTATAAATTCGTTACTAGCTCCAATGAAGTCTAAGCGCGACATTGAAAAAACACCTATTTTTTGATCATCACTTAAGTATAGTAGGTTAATATTTTGGCAGATAGATTCAACGGGCGATTGTATTTCGCATACAGAGTTCGAAAGCGGTAAATAGAATGGCTTACAGTGCCTAGCAGAGATCTGTGGTACTTTTAGGTTAAGGCACCGCAAAATGTCACTACAGTCTATTACAGAGTTTAGTTAGTTATAGAGAAAATTCGCCCCTACCACTATTCGGCGTTCTGATAATGTCTCCTCTTCCCGAAATACAAGATATTTCAGAAAGCGTTTCTGAATCTTCTCAAGCAAATTCAAATCTTTTTTATATTTCGGAGTGCATATAATTGACGCATATTCCAGCTCAGATCTAACAAAACAATTATACAACAAAGTGATTATTTCCGAATCTCTAAACTACCTCGACGTTCTTATAACCCAACCTAGTGCCTGATTTGCAGATGCCACGACATTACTTATGTGAATTCAAAATGATAAATTACTCTCCAATATTATTCCCAGGTCATGGACCGAAGTCACCTTCTTCAAATACGTTCCTTCAATGTGGTAGTCAAAGCTGACAATATTAGAAGTTAGCAAAGTAAAATAGCACGATTGATGGCTTCAAAAGAAGACGATTTGGTATAATAACAGGACGCTAAAATAATGACGCTCAAATAAAATGGAACCATAGTTTTACAGTGAAACGCATAAACGTCAAAGATCCGCGATCCGGCAACACTGTCCCCTCTCTCCTGCTTTGCTTGTTACAGGAACTCGACACACACACACACACACACACACACACACAGTTGGTCAGTGATGGGTAGTTTAAATTGCGACGCTTCACGAACTGCGAATCTGCCGCTGGCATGGGATTGGTGACTATACGTATACACACACACTACGAATTCTAACCCAGGAGCGCATTAAAATATTGAGTATGCCGGACCACGACATTTTTTCAATACAGCATACTTTAGGAGTATACAGTAGTTTCTTCAGAATTGAAAATTCGATTTTTGAGAACGTTTTTTGACGCTTCTGTAAAATCGTTAAGAGAGTTCGGTTGGAGTTGAACCGAATCGAAATATGAGTGGGGGTAAAAATGGGTTAGTCCACGCGCTACGAGCAAAAACGAGTTAAATCTCCAACTCGTTTTTGCTCGCAGCGCTTGGGCTAATTCGTTCTTGCGCTGAGAAATAATTAACCCGCTTTTGCTCCAACTCTTTTTTTAGTCTGCTTTCGTTATCAGCCGCTCAAGTATTATTTGACAGTAAAAACTGAGTGGAAAAATTTGCCAAAGAATTTGATATATGAAAAACTGTTTATTTTATGGAGGTTTTCGCGTAGCAGAAAATACTTTGTCATTGAGGTTATGAAAGCATTCACGCACTACTCTTCTACAAAAAAAATATGTTTACTTAACAGGAAAAATGTACGATGGGATGTTTTTATAATTGAAAATTATTTCTCATAATTTTTATTGAAGCATCAGTAAGATGCTTTCTGCAAAGAAACGTTGAATTCAGCTAAAGATATTTGTCATAAATGTGCTGAACAAGAGAAATGAATATTTTATTTCTTCTTGCAGGATGCAGTTCTCAGCCCGACGAGAAACCTCATAGTAGACGTAATCCTGGCCCTTCTTCTTCTTCTTCTGCTCGAAAACCACATTTGCCTCACCGAATTTCTCCAGAGGAGGCTCTTTTTCGTGGCAGGTCCAGATCACCAGCTAGCAGAAGTCCTAATGGCGAACGTGATCCTGGTTCTTCTTCTTTCAGACAACATTCACCTGAGCAGACATCTCCTCGGGAGCCTCCACTTCATGCCAGATCCGTTTCTCCTCTGGGCAGGCTTCCTTCAGATCGAGTATTTGGATGTACAACAGAAGAACTTGGATATCTTCGGCTTATTCCTCGCACAAATCGAAACCAGGAATTTGAATTTCGAAGATATGTTATTCCAGCCGGTATGCCAATTAGATTTCGAGTAGAAAAGAATAGATATGTGCCCGTTCCCAGCCAAGAATATATTGTATTATCAACTTTCAATGATGAAATTTTTGCAATATTGAATGATAGTGGGATTCTTCGTGGAATTTACAGGACAGATAGGGATAATTCGCGAATAAAAATAAATATGAGAAGCGGTGCAGTTGATAATTTGACTCCAGATGAAAAAAAGGAATGTGTAGTAGGCAAAAGTCCAGCAATCATCTCAACCAGTTTTATTAAAGCTTCTGCAAATTACGATTCACTACAGTGTAAACGGAATCCCAATGTCGAACGTAATCCTGGTTCTTCTTCTGCGAGACAACATTCACCTGACTGGACATCTCCTCAGGAGCCTCAGTTTCATGCCAGATCCATTTCTTCTCTGGGCAGGCTTCCTTCAGATCGAGTATTTGGATGTGAAACAGAAGAACTTGGATATGTTCGGCTCATTCCTCGCACAAATCCAAACCAGCAATTTGAATTTCGAAGTTACTGTATTCCTGCCGATATGCCAATTAGATTTCGAGTAGAAGTGAATAGATATGTGTCCGTGCCAACCCAAGAATATATTGTATTATCATCATCCAATGATGACATTTTTGCAATATTGGATGATAATGGAATTCTTCGCGGAATGTATAGGGCAGATAGAAATCGTTCGAGAGTAAAAATAAATATGATAAGCAGCGCAGTTGATAATTTGACTCCAGATGAAAGAAGGGATTGTCCAGTAGGCAAAAGTCCAGCAATCTTTTCAAGAAGTTTTGTTAAAGTTTATGCAAATTACGATTCACTACAGTGTGAACGGAATCCCAATGTCGAACGTAATACTAGTTCTTCTTCTTCTGTCAGACAGTCTAGGTCTCCTCCGGGCAGGCCTTTTCCTCAAGAAGTCCTTGGATATGCACTTGAAAAACTTGGATATATTCGGCTTATTCCCCAGGAAAATCCGAACCGGCAATTCGAATTCCGAAGATATGTTATTCCTGCCGGTTTACCCATCAAATTTCGAGAAGGAAATGATATATTTGTGCCCGTGCCAACCCGAGAATATATCGTTTTATCAACATCCGAAGGGGTCGTTTTTGCAATCCTGGAGCATACTGGAATTCTTCTTGGAATATATAAGACAGATCGACATCGTTCGAGAATGAAAATAAACATGATTAGCAGAGCAGTTGACTGTATGACCGTAACTGAAATAAAGGAATGTCCTGTTGGAAAACGTTACCTCTTTCCACGTGTGTTTAAAGAAGTCGCTTCCAATGAGGATAGTCTACTGTATGTTCATCATTAATTCAATAGAAAAAAGATAAACTAAGATATAATATTCTTTGTAATCCGTAGTCGGATGAAGATTAAATCAATAGATTTGAATGCAAATGTATTATGGTTATTAAGGCTTCTTTTGTTTTATTTTTTGCTAACCCCCATAAGGCCATACAAATTCTTTTTCTACGAATATTCAAAATTCACAGAGTTACATGATTTTGAGTTTTCAGACGCGAATTTTTCGAAAACACCATATTGCCCTAACTACTAACAGATTTTTCATTATTTTTTAGCTGCAGTGTATAATTTATAGGAATATTAATTTTTTAGTGCAGTCGCGTGGACTCATCCACACGCAACGGCAGACACAGTGGGGCGAAATCAAATAACATAGTTAACGATCAATTGTAGGACGCAATTCTCAATTAATTTTAGAATCTGTTCCAATCGAGAAATTTTGTTATTGAATTTGCAACTGATATTTGGAAGCTATGTTTCAATTGTTATTGTTCATAATTTTACACCAATGCAAATAATGAACAAATGTTGATACTTTTCTTTTTCGTCTATCATTTGGTAAACAACTTTCCGGCTTCTATCATTTTTTGGATTCAATGCACAGGAGTATGTGCAAGTGAAAAATAATTCGTAAGTAATATTATTCGTTATACAAAAATTATAACATCAAATAAAATTATATTATTATTATCGAACATTCGATTTCAAGATAATATTTCGAGAAAAATTACTTGATTTTATCGACAATATGTAGTGCATCAGAAAAAGGTGTCATTCGATTTTTTACTTTCGGTTGAACATTGATATTTTTTAGTTGAAAATTCCACTATTTGGTTGAGAAATAATTTTCGTGGATGAAGATTCCTCACTTTACTTGAAAATTCATTTTTTTTTGTTAAAAATTTAAAATGTTTGTTGAAAAGTCGTTTCCTTGTTTGGTTGAACATTAATTCCTTCATCTGAAAATTCAACTATTCTATTTCTAGTTGAAAAGTTATCTCTCTTAGTTGAAAATTTCAAGTATTTGGTTGAAAAATCAACTACTTGATTGAATGTTAATCTATCAAAATATCAAACGGAAAGGAATTTCAGAAAATAATGGAAGAAATTCCTTAACTACATTCGTCCGTGCACTATGCACCATGGGGAACTGAGAAAACCGGTTTAGGATTTTCAGTTTAGCTATGAGTTACAAATTTTTTTACTTTGTTGTAAAAATCTACAAGTTATTGCAGAAAGCGGCAGGATTTTACTTTTTTCTGTATGTTTGACGTCATAAAAACACTCAATTTTACGTAAATTATTCTAGAAAAATGAAAATCTTCACAAAAAATTCGTGAAATGTACAAATTTAATTCAGAAAAAGGATACAAATTTTTACTTCAGGCCCAATTTTTTTATTTCTCTCAGTCGAATTTATTATTTAACCATATGGAATGTCAAAACTTGACATTTTACGAATATTATTATATTCTATCAGAATTATTGCAGATACACTGGAGGATCATAAATATTCAGTTCAAGATTCACACAAAACTACTGGGCATCAAGTTGATGCGGTAGATGGATCAAAGGATGCAACTTTTTGATACCGTTATTCATGATCAACTTGATTAAAACTCCGAATTCAATTTTCTGTCATAAAATTTCAACTACTCAGCACATTATAAAATTATTTAAACTCTTGACTGAATGATGATCAATTGTTGATGATCGTTTAAGATTAAATTGTCAGTCAAATGTTGAAAAAAAATTATTTACTTAGCTCCGTTTATTTAAACTTATGATGACTGAGGTTATGGATGTTTGTTTACAAATATGACAAACTAGATAGCATTTATCATTAGCTGTTGCTTTTATTAACATTTTGTGTTTTTTGTTTAAAAATATATATTTCCGTTGAGAACACCCAAACATAAACTCATATAATAATTGAAAATAGCTGCAACAATTTGATACCCCAAGTTTTAGTGTGTTTGGGCCAATTGTTGTAAACAACTTATATATTCAAAACAGGCGAAAATGTAATCTGAAACTTCTCAAGTGCATACCCATAAAACCTCAGTTGACCGTCCACTGTCAATGAGTACAGTCGCATTTTAGTTGAAACTAGAAAAAAAAATATCAATTCATATGTGCGACTATTCTTCTTTTAAACCATATTTCCATAAGAAGACATTTAAAGTCATTTTTCATAAAAATTGCTCAAACCGCGAAACTAAAAGTATAATTTCGAGACTAAGGAGATTTTGGTAGAGATCTTCGAAGACAAGAGTCGGGTCTAGAGCGAAATAATTGAGTCAACTTTTCCAGAAAAGTTTTTAATTACTATTAATTTTTTAGTTTCAAGATATTTTGAAGAACTTTTAATATTCTGGGAAATTTGATAAAATTCTCAGGAATTTCAAATTGATTCGGCTAATTTAATGAGATTTCAAAGATTGTGAAATACTTCAAAGCATTCCAAGGGAATTTAAAAAGGTTCTACAGGATTTTTCTTCTTCTATATATTAATTTCAGTAATTTAAATGAAATTTTAAAGAATTTGAAACACTTGTTATATTTTCAAAGGATTCGATGGCACTCGCAGGAGATTCAGAGAAATTCAAGGAATTCTCAATTCTGGCTGAAGGTTCAAAAATTGAAGCTCTTCTGACGAAAATTCATGATATCTCTTGAAATCGATCTATTTATGCTTGCCGGTGGGATCAATAATAAATGAATGAAATGAAAAGTTTTCGAGGAATTTGAGAAGTTTTGGACCGTTACAGTGCTTTTGAGAGATTTCAATAAATACTTACAAAAAAAAAAAGAAAGGATTTTTGGTTCTATGCCTAGAGATGGGCCGGGAATTGGCAGATGGGAACATATGAACTCCTATCAAATACAACGCTCCTGAAGGCTGGTGACCTTCTCAGCATAAATCACCAGCCAATTGAGACTCTCGGTTTCCATTCTTTGTCCCGACCCCCTACCCCTCCCCAGTAACAGAAGTTTTGTTGGGACTGACGTTACAACTAATCTCTCCATCGTACGACGAATCACTACTTAACTTGAACATGATTTGGACTCGCAAAACAAATTTCGCGCATAAATGTGGTAGTTGGGTGTACAATCTAAACAATGAATAATACAAATAATAAAATAGCCTCGGAATGGACAGAAATTTTGATTGACGAAATGCGTACACACGGTAAACGTAAAGGTCGAGTTTCAGGCGATGAATGGAGACTGGGTGTTTGGAATGCTAGAGGAGTGAATGATCTTAAGATAAGAGATCTACGAGAAACTATGCACATAAGGAAACTAGATATTTTATGTGTACCTGAGACAAAGGAAAAGGGTTGCGAAAGTAGATACATAGAAAATGGGGTGTTGAAAGGCGGTTTTGAAATATGGTCATGAGTAGGTAGTGAACCACATGGTAGTCAGGGCTTCGGTTTAATCATGAATGAAAAAGCATGACAGCATCTCAAAGATCATGATTTTGTATCTCCAAGATTGTTGTGGGCTGGAATAAATGTAAGAATTAGAAGATTATTCATGATAGCGTGCTACGCCCCAGTTGATAGCGATTCGAGGGAAGTCAAAGACGCATTCTGGGACACTTTAAATGATACAGACAGTACTTGCGATCAAGGTGAAAGAATAATTCTGCTAGGAGATATGCACGGATGGTTCGGCGTCCAACGTCAGGATACATATACAGAAAGGGTACTAGGTAAATTAGGGGATCCAAGAAAAAATTATAACGAGGAAAAGTTAGTTAGCTTATGCTTACAAATATCACATGAATTCATCATATTAATTTATGTAATAATGAAGCTTCGAAAGAGATAACATTGGAGGAATAAAGATCTGTTTTGTAGAACCTTAGTTTAAACTATGAGCGTATGTCGATATAATTGTTCAGATACCGCTTTTTGTTCTCTAACATACAGGTGTACAAGGATAGAGACCAGAAAATCTCTATGAAACATCATTCTTGAATAAATAAGTAATTGGACATATGCGAAAGCTGCTGGGAATAAAAAAAAAGTATATTGCGTGACGACGGTCGAAAGGCAACGATTTCACGAGTGGGAAGTTAGCTGCCCGAGCGAAGCGAGGGCTGATATCACACGAGTGAAATCGATTCGTCAATCGATTCGTCTTGAATCGACATAACTTTCCTATTCTCGCATCAACTTTAAATTATGAGAATGAGAAAATTTTTGATATAAAAATCGATTATAAAAATATATAAATTACCATGACATTCTCACTCTTTAATAAAATGTATTGTGATTGTAGGTCGATCTATTCGTCTCGAACCAAGGAATATTTTATATCATATTATATACATATATATAATTTTAAAAAAAGAGTTAAACAACCGCCACAGGGTCCTACTGAGAGCAACTGCAATCTGAAAAATTTCAATAGCCCCCAGTAGAACCGCGGTAAAACACAACTATGGCCACGTTTCACAACCATGAGATGAGTGGTCACAGGGTAAGACGAAATCACAACGACAGGCCGGCGAAACCCTCGCGTGTCTGGAGGACTCGAAGCGACCCAAGGATGACAGCTTTCTGCATCGATCTCGCAAGAGCCTTGGCATATTTTTGGCACGCGGATATGGCTTTAAGGCTACGAACCAGTGATAATTTCGCACCTCCGAGAGCACGAATCACAAGGACAATTACTCGCACCGAATATTTTGGGTACAGTCGTTGCAGCTCTCTTTTAAGGTCTTGACACCTCTCCTCTTTTTCTTTCCCCTTCGCAGTGATGTTGTATTCGGTCGGAGCCGAGAATTCGATCACGAATATAGTTCGTTTCTCGATGTCTTTGAGAACGATGTCAGGCCTCAAGTGCGCAACGGAGACTGCTGCCCGAAAATCGTAGTTCCAGAAAATTTGGCACTTCTCGTTTCGGAAAATTGACTCTATTTCCCTTGGAGTGTTCACTGAGAACTTGATGAAATTTAATGCGGTCACGGTATGCTATAAGGTGGGAATGACACCGTCCTGGCATGCGAATATAAAATCCTCTGTACCTGAATTGAGTCCTGATGATTTGAGGAAAGCAACAGTTCGCTCCTTCGACAAGGTCTGTTTTTCTACATTTCTGTGAAAGTATCCGTGCATATGCTGGTCGAGTAGCTGTCTTCTTCTGGTTCCTGACCATCTTGAGGAGAGGATCTCTGATATTCGCAACTATCTAAGCTGTACTTAGAACAATTCGGTTATGAAGACATTGTAGATTCATAAGTCCGCGTCCACCTTGACGGCGTGAAATGTATATAGTCGCGGAACCGACGAATTGATATGCAAGCTTTTATGCATATGCATAATCTTACGTTTGGTGACATCAAGGGCCTTAAGCTCGCTCTGTGTCCACTGGACCACCCCAAACAAGTAGAGTATATATATATATCACTCTGTGGTGCCAGGAACACCCAGAGCTTCAGCACGTTTCGTATCAGTCTTTGCGAAATCAAGCAAACAACTTCCGGAAAAATGAATATTCACGCGGAGCGCTTCCCCAACTGCGGCTTGATCAAGCTGCAGACGAAGATGGAGAAGCGACATTAAGACCAACCGCAGAAAGCAGGCACCTTCTGCCAGATGATCGCAATTTCAGTAGAAGGAGGAACATCAACATGCAAGTTCCTCTTAGGCCCCAAGATTCAAGTCGAATGCTGAAACCGACGATGGATCAAAAGACTAAAAGACGCTTGCATCAACTGAACAAGAAAATTGGATGGGCAAGACAGAATGCGTCTCGTGTTCAATGTGTGATTGACTACATAAAATCTGGTAGACCGTTCACGGAAAGGGTTTGAAAGTTCGCCCAAGAACTAAGGATCTTGAATCACACACTAAAAAAGTTAAAGCTGCTGACAATCAAGCAGCATATTGTTGACAAAATACGGCTGTTATCTGACGCAAGGAGGAGAATACAGAAGAGGGAGAGATGAATCAGGGAGAATCAACAGTTTCTCGCTGACCCATCGCGCCTCTTCAGCGATCTCCCTGTTTTTGTAAAAAATTCACCCAAGCCCAAGGAGGTAGAGCTTTTTGGAGAGAGGTGTACAAGATCCCGAAAACACTAGAGTTGAAAGAAGATACTGACAATATCATACGCTCCAAGGAGTTTTGCGACAACCTCATGAAATCTGAGGAGGAATGTCCATCAGTCACTGCCGAAGAGACGAAGAAAGCACTTAGAGGCAGAAAGAACTTTTCCGCTGCTGGACCAAATTGTATCAAGAACTTTTGGTGGAAGAAGTTTACTTTTATACACCAACATTCGGCCCGCATATTCACATAATATTTGAAGTCGGAGACGCCCATTCCGCAGTAGCTGGTGTTAGGACGCACTATACTCCTGCTGAAAAAAGCAATTTATCCAACTCAGAGAATTACAGGTCAATAACTTGTTAGAACACACTGTATAAGATCTTTACAGCTGTCCTAAACAACAGGATTGTTCGACGAATTGAGCCTGTATGGGGAGAGATGTTCGAACAATGTGGCTCGAAAAAAGGTGTAGCAGGCTGTCGAGAGAACCTGCTAATTGACAGGTGTGTCTGTAAAGACGGTGCAGCCCATCAGCGCGTCCTGTCAATGGCCTGGATTGACTACCGGAAAGCTTTTGATTCAACCTCTCATAGACTTATCATCTATCTGTTGGGAGGCTTGTAGGCACATCCACACGTAGTGAGATGCATAGAGAGATTGATGCCTCTTTGGAAAACTAGGTTTACTCTCTCATCTTGAAATTATTGTCTGACAACGAACAATGTCACCTTCCAGAGGGGCGTCTTTCATACCATGAGCCCTTCGCTACTTTTCATAACACTTCTGCCTCTATCTCTCGCACTACGAAATTCTCCTAGATACCTCTGTGGCGAAACTAATCAGCGCGAGCATTAGGTCACTCATTTATTTTATATGGATGACCTAAAGATCTATGCCTCTGGTAAAAGCAAACTCCAATCTGCTATAAATATCGTCAAGAACTACACAGCAGAGATTGGGATGGACTTTGGTTTGGACAAGTGTGCCAAAATTCATCTGAAGAAAGGAAAGATTACTGGCGTTCTCAAGGACCCTGAGCTTGTAGATATAAGTGTTATTAGACGTCTTAACACTGGAGAGACCTATACATACCTGGGCGTGCCTCAAAGCCGCATTCAGGACGTAACATCAGTGAAGAAGTCTCTCCGAAGCAGATACAAGCATCTTCTTCGACAGATTTGGTCTTCCAATCTGTCGGCGTTGAGCAAGGTATCTGCGACTAAAATGCTTGCCGTCCCGGTTCTACTCTACTCGTTTGAGGTGGTTCAATAAACGAAGAACGAGATTAAGGCCCTTGATGTCACCATACGCAAGAACATGCATATGCATAAAAGCTTGCATATCAATTCGTCAGTTCCGCGATTATACATTTCACGCCGTCAAGGCGGACGTCGACTTCTGAATCTCCAGTGTCTTCTAAACCGAATTGTTCTGAGGACAGCTTACATCGTTGCTAATGGCAGACATCCTCTCCTAAAGATGGTCAGAAACCACGAGATGATTGGCGAAGGAGCGTTCCTTTACAAAGCCGCAGAGCAAGTTGCCGAGACCCTTGGCCTGAATTTTAACATCAGAAGTGAGAAAAGTACATTACTCCATCTAGATGCTTCACGTCTAAAAGCCAAAGTAAAGAAAGCAGAGGTTGGAAAATTTCACCAAGAGTTACTCGACAAGCATATTGACGGAAACTTTCACAGAAATGTAGAAAAACAGACCTTATCGAAGGAGCAAACTTTTGCTTTCCTCAAATCATCTCACTATTCTGTGGAAAATTTGTTTTTTAATTAAAAATTAATTTTTTAACTGAAAATTCAAATATTTCACTTTCGTTTGAAGATTTATCTTTTTCAGTTAAAAATGCGAATATTGAGTTAAAAATTGATCTTTTTAGTTAAAAATTAAATTAAGTAATTGAAAATGTTAAAAAATTATTTTCCTTATTTAGGAATCAACTATTTTGTTGAAAAAGTATCGTTTTCAGTTAAAAATTCAACTACTCGGTGGAAAATATTCATCTTTTTAGTTGAAAATCAATCATTTGGTTGAAAGTTTAACTATTTGGTGAAAATTCATTTTCTTGGTTCAAGATTCATAACTTTATTTGAAAATTCATCTCTTTGGTTCAAAATTAAACTATTTTGATAAAAATTCGTTTGTTTGTTTGCTTGACAAATAATTCTTTTTATTGTAAAATCAAGTATTCCATTTCCAAGAGAAAAATTACATTTCTGTTAAAATTCTAAGTATTTAGTTGAAAATTCAACTGTACTTATTTAAAAGTTGAACCCTTCAATTGAAAAATCATTTTTTGGTTAAAAATGTAACTATTCAGTTGCAAATTCATTTTTAATTCAAAAATTACTTATTTTGAACTGAAAATCCAACTATTGGAATTTTGATTGAAAATTTATCTTTTTTAGTTGAAAATTACATGACTTAGTTAAAAGTTGAACCCTTCTTTTGGAAGTTCATCTCTTGGTATGGCTAAAAATTTAACTATTTTGTTGAAATTTCGATTTTTTCTAGAAAATTAATTTTTTCCAACTCAAAATACAATCATTCTATTTTTGGTGGGAAAGTGAAATTTTTGAGTTGAAAATTCCACTATTTGTTTAATAATTGATTTTCGAGGATGAAGATTCATAACCTTACTTTAAAATTCATTTTTTTGGTTAAAAATGTACAAAGTTTGTTAAAAAGTCGTTTCTTTGTTTGGTTGAACATTATTTCTTTTATCTGAAAATTCAACTATTCTATTTTTAGTAGCAAAATCATCTTTCTTAGTTGAAATTAGATATTGAGTTGAAAAATCAACTACTTGGTTAAATGTTAAATCTATTGAATAAAAAGTAATTTTTTGGTTGAAAATGGGACAAATTTATTAATCATTTTTCCTGTAAAAAAAATGTTTCCAACTGAAAATTTAACCATTTCATTTTTTATTAAAAATTTATATTTCTTCGTTGAAAATTTACTTTCTTGGTTGGAGATTCATCATTTTATATTAAAATTCATCTCGTAATATAGGTCAAAATGTAACTATTTGTTTGGAGATTTTTTTTTTTAGTTGAAAATTAATTCTTTTTTTCAACTTGAAATTTACCTATTACATGTTTGGTTGAACATTGATCTTTTTCAGTTAAAAATTGAACTATATGGTTGAAAATTCATTTTGTTTGGTTGAAGATTTATCATTCTATTTGAGAATTCATCGTTTTAGTGGAAAATTCGTTAATTTCAATAATAATTAACAATAATTTCTTGAACTGTACAATTTAAGTATTCATTATTTTTCGTTGAAATTTCATCTCTATTAATTGACAATATTTGACTGAAAGTTGAACCATAGCATTGATACATTCTATTGAAGAGTAAAGGAGCTATGGTAATGCATAAGATTTGAAAACACGATTTTTTATAGTGAAACTTTTTTCGCTAACATAATTCGAAATTTATGCAAGAACGGAAAAGATTCGCTGATTCGAGTCATGTCGATCGATCTATAATATTAATACACTTGATTGAAGATTAAGGAAGTTATGCTCATTCATAATATTTGAATCATCTGTTTCAAACAGAAAAACTTTATTCATCGACATAATTCAAAATTGACGGATGAATAGAAAAGACTTTTTAATTATGAGTTTTCAAACAGAGTAATCCTGACAGCTTGAAAAAGGATCATTTCGAATACAAAATTTGATTTATCTGACTTGACTCTGAATCGAAATTTTTTTTGTGTTTTTTTCTTCAAATTAATAAAAATGAAGACTTTGATTTGTCTATTATTGAAAAAAAATAACTAATCCTTCCTTCATGAGGAAGCAAATGCACTTGCTAACGGGAAGCAAAGTGCTTGTGAAATGAGCATCATATAATTATAAATACAGAGTGGAAACACTCGAGATCGAATTCACAGCTATTTTTAATTATTTTTTATTATAACCAGAAACTTAATCAGATAATTTCTTCAAAAGCTGTCGTGTTGGCAGACAACGACGACAGACAGAAACCGAAGTAAAAGCCATTACTCCTCAATCAGTGAGTCGAAAAAAGTCGAATCTTGATGAATTTGGCGACAATCAATTATTACATAAAACCAATACCTTCCATTTCAGATGAGTATGTCCTCATTAAAATGATCATAATGAAAAATGCCAAATGATATCATTATTTGCGAGAGACAATCTTGACACTGATAAAGTCGTTATTTCACATATATGTGAGATAACGGCTACTTATGCGTATATTTGTACTCTGATGACGCAATGGAATATTCCTTGGATACAGTTAATAACCAGATTATTCACTGAAGCAGTCATCAGTTTTTTCTGTACTTTTCGAGAATGAGGATGGTCTGTACTTTTGCTCTCACTTTGGCGGTCATCGTTAGTTCTATTGGTAAAGATAATATTATAATATATCAGTAATTCTTATTATATTTCATATAAAACATGCATGAATACGACTATTAGTCAGGCCTGTGGAGCGAACCTAAAGTCCCCCTTTCTAGCCATTATATTCCTACGAACTTAAAAATCGGCGCTTAGGGGCCCTGGAAATCGAGCGTGAATCGTAGAAATTGGATTCAGGCCAAACGGCGAAGCCATTTTGTCTGATTTTTTGTATGAATGATCTAAAGGGTATAGAAAGTGGTGGTACATGTCGCTTTTTTCGAAGAAAAATCTATTTTTCATGTAACAATTAAAAGAAGGCAAATTACTTTTTGTGGTACACTGTTCTACTATTCCGCGAAGCAAGGGAGCAGGTGAAGCAGTAATCGTGTTCGGAATTTCTTTCGCGCAAGCCTAGCGGGAAGAGGAAAAACTATGATCCGTTATAACTTAAGTCTGCAGGTACTGAACCGCCCACTATGACCCACATTCATTCATTCAGGGCCGAGCACACCGTATACGAAAACTAGGGGCCCCTATCCAATGGAGTGGATGAATTCTTAGAAGGTTGGGTGGGTGGAGGTTGTTGGGTTATAAAAAGTTTCAATAACTTTCATGAATTCAATCAAAAAACTCTTTTTCTCTATAAATTGTTGAGATTTAGTGCAAATCATGTGACGAATCGCAGCCAATCCCTCGAAAAACTATTTATTTTATGAAGATTTTCGTGTAGGAGAAAATAGTTCGTCATTAATCCTTCAAGAGTCAAGCCTTGATCTCGTTTAATTTAAATTCTAAAAAAATTCACTCGTCTTATACAAAGAAATATATGTTTATTTAAGAGGAAAAAAATACGGCGGGGTGTTTTTATGATTAAACAATTATTTCTCAGAATTTTTATTGAAGCATCAGAAAGTTGCTTTCTGCAAAGAAACGTTGAATGCAGCTTAAGATATTAGACATAAATGTGCTGAACAAAAAAAAAATGAATCTTCTATTTCTTCTTGCAGAATGCAGTTCTCAGCCCGACGAGAAACCTAATCTTAAACGTAATCCTGGCCCTTCTTCTTCTTCTGCTGCTCGACAACAACATTTGCCCGGCCGGATTTCTCCACAGGAGGCTCTTTTTCGTGGCAGGTCCAGGTCTCCTGCTAGCAGGAGTCCTGATGACGGACGTAATCCTGGTTTTTCTTCTGCCAGACAACATTCATCTGACCAGACATCTCCTCAGGAGCCTCCACTTCATGCCAGATCCATTTCTCCTCTGAGGAGGCTTTCTCCAGATCCAGTATTTAGACGTACAACAGAAGACCTTGGATATGTTCGGCTCATTCCTCGCACAAATCGAAAACAGCAATTTAAATTTCGAAGATACATTATTCCTGCCGGTTTGCCAATTAAATTTCTAGTACAACAGAATAGATATGAGCATGTGCCATCACGAGAATATATTGTATTATCAGCATCTAATGATGACATTTTTGCAATATTGGATGATAGTGGGACTCTTCGTGGAATGTATAGGACAGATAGAAATCATTCGCGAATAAAAATAAATATGATAAGCGGCGCAGTTGATAATTTGACTCCAGATGAAAAAAGAGATTGTCCAGTAGGAAAAAGTCCAGCAATCACCTCAAACAGTTTTATTAAAGCTTCTGCAAATTACGATTCACTACAGTGTGAACGGAATCCCAACATCGAACGTAATGCTGCTTCTTCTTCTGCCAGAAAAAATTCACCTGGCCGGACATCTCAGGAGCCTCCACTTCATGCCAGATCCATTTCTCCTCTGGGCAGGCTTTCTTCCGATCGAGTATTTGGATGTACAGCAGAAGAACTTGGATATGTTCGGCTTATTCCCCGCACAAATCCAAACCAGCAATTTGAGTTTCGAAGATACGCTATTCCTGCCGGTATACCAATTAAATTTCGAGTAGAACTGAATAGATATATGACCGTTTCCACCCAAGAACGTATTGTATTATCAACATTCAATGATGACATTTTTGCAATATTGGATGATAGTGGGATTCTTCGTGGAATTTATAGGACACATGGAAATTCTTTGCGAATAAAAATAAATATGATAAGCGGCGCAGTTGATAATATGACTCCAGATGAAATAAGGGATTGTCCAGTAGGCAGAGTTCCAGCAATCTTCTCGAAAAGTTTTATTAAATCTTATGAAAATTACGATTCACTACATTGTGAACGGAATCCCAATGTCGAAAGTAATCCTAGTTCTTCTTCTTCTGCCCGACAGTCTAGGTCTTCTCCGAGCAGGCCTTTTCCTCAAGAAGTACTTGGATATGCACTTGAAAAACTTGGATATATTCGGCTTATTCCCCAGGAATATCCGAACCGGCAATTCGAATTCCGAAGATATGTTATTCCTGCCGGTTTACCAATCAAATTGCGAGAAGAAAGGGACATATATGTGCCCGTGCCAACTCGAGAATATATTGTTTTATCAACATCCAGAGGTGTCGTTTTTGCAATACTGGAGTATACAGGAATTCTTCTTGGAATATATAAGACAGATGTATATCGTTCGAGAGTGAAAATACACATGATAAGCGGTGCAGTTGACGATATGACCATAATTGAAATGAAGGAATGTCCTGTAGGCAGACGGCACATCTTTCCAGGTGTGTTCAAAGAAGTTGCTTCCAATGAAGATAGTCTACAGTATTTGTATCATTAATTCAATAGAGAAAAGATAAACTGAGATATGATATTCTTTGTAATCCGTCGCTAGATCAAAATCAAATAAAAAGATGTGAATTCAAATGTAATATGGCTGTCAAGGCTTCTTTTGTTTAATCTATATACGTTTTCAAGGTAATATTTTGACGAAAAATTACTTCCTTTTATCGACAATGTATAGTGGATCATAAGAAGGTGTCATTCGATATTATTTATTAATTTTATAGACAAAAAACTGGAAAATTCTGAGAGTACAATGTACGAAAGGTTACGAAAGACTCGATTCATCTCTGCCTTGTGAGATAAACATAATTTTGTTAATTTATAATTCATAATTAATAATTATTCATTAATAATTGAATTTTCAAAACCAAAAAAAAATGAATTTTCAATGGAAAATTTAATAGTTACATTTTCAACTGAAAAGAATAATCTCCAAGAAAATTTGTTATCGCCTAATAGTCGGAAGTAGCTTTTGACGTTTTTCAAGACATTTTAAAAAATTTGATAGGGTTTCGATGATTACAGAATATCCCAATTATTTTAAGTTATCTCAAGCGTTTTCCAAAGATTTTATATGATTTCTCGCGATTTCAGACATTGAGAAGATTTCTTATATCGCAAAGTTTTTAAGAGATTCGAAAAATTTTGAATAAATTTTAAAGGACTCTGTCAAATTTTAAAGGATAATTCTGTCATATTTCGAGGGATTTTGAAGGATTTGACGAGATTTTCTCCAACTTTATGAATAATGGCTATTTATTAATTTATATTTTATTTATTAAGATTGTAAGTATTTGCGCAATAATGAAGCCTCGGAAGAGATAAAATTGGAGGAATAAAGATCTGTTTTTTAGAACCTTTGTTTAAACTAAGAGCGTATGTCGATACAATTTTTCAGATACCGCTATTTGTTCTATAACATACAGGTATACAAGGTCATAGACCAGAAAATCTCTATGAATCTTTTTTGTTAAATAAATAAGTAAGTGGACATACCCGAAAGCCGCTGGGAATGAAATATATATATATATATACCTGCATGCTATATAAATACATTTCCATTCACCTCCAAAATCGCAATATTTCCATACATTTGTATGGAAATACTATCTCCAAACAAATGAAAATTTAATAAGAAATTCAATCAGATCATTTAACCAGATCATTTCTTCAAAAGTTGTCTCGTTGACAACAACGGCGACAGACTGAAACCTAAGTAAAAACCATTACTTCTCAATAAGTGAGTCGAAAATCGTCGAATGTTGATGAATTTGGTGACACTCAACTATTACATAAAACCAATTCCTTC
>CAKNXH010074159.1:0-18006 GCA_932178445.1 Andricus quercusramuli | reverse complement strand
ACTCCCTGTCTATTATTTTAGTTCGCTAGTATGTACCACTTTTTTTTCTATCTGGTAAAATCCTAGCCCACAGCCATAGGCCAATTTCGGGCTTTATACAACATACAGTTTTACCTAATAGTATGTGACTTAACAGATGTCTTAATCTTAGGTATCAGTAATCTGTATATTATGCATTGGCAAGTTGTCAAAATCTAATTATAAATTCGTTACTAGCTCCAATGAAGTCTAAGCGCGACATTGAAAAAACACCTATTTTTTGATCATCACTTAAGTATAGTAGGTTAATATTTTGGCAGATAGATTCAACGGGCGATTGTATTTCGCATACAGAGTTCGAAAGCGGTAAATAGAATGGCTTACAGTGCCTAGCAGAGATCTGTGGTACTTTTAGGTTAAGGCACCGCAAAATGTCACTACAGTCTATTACAGAGTTTAGTTAGTTATAGAGAAAATTCGCCCCTACCACTATTCGGCGTTCTGATAATGTCTCCTCTTCCCGAAATACAAGATATTTCAGAAAGCGTTTCTGAATCTTCTCAAGCAAATTCAAATCTTTTTTATATTTCGGAGTGCATATAATTGACGCATATTCCAGCTCAGATCTAACAAAACAATTATACAACAAAGTGATTATTTCCGAATCTCTAAACTACCTCGACGTTCTTATAACCCAACCTAGTGCCTGATTTGCAGATGCCACGACATTACTTATGTGAATTCAAAATGATAAATTACTCTCCAATATTATTCCCAGGTCATGGACCGAAGTCACCTTCTTCAAATACGTTCCTTCAATGTGGTAGTCAAAGCTGACAATATTAGAAGTTAGCAAAGTAAAATAGCACGATTGATGGCTTCAAAAGAAGACGATTTGGTATAATAACAGGACGCTAAAATAATGACGCTCAAATAAAATGGAACCATAGTTTTACAGTGAAACGCATAAACGTCAAAGATCCGCGATCCGGCAACACTGTCCCCTCTCTCCTGCTTTGCTTGTTACAGGAACTCGACACACACACACACACACACACACACACACAGTTGGTCAGTGATGGGTAGTTTAAATTGCGACGCTTCACGAACTGCGAATCTGCCGCTGGCATGGGATTGGTGACTATACGTATACACACACACTACGAATTCTAACCCAGGAGCGCATTAAAATATTGAGTATGCCGGACCACGACATTTTTTCAATACAGCATACTTTAGGAGTATACAGTAGTTTCTTCAGAATTGAAAATTCGATTTTTGAGAACGTTTTTTGACGCTTCTGTAAAATCGTTAAGAGAGTTCGGTTGGAGTTGAACCGAATCGAAATATGAGTGGGGGTAAAAATGGGTTAGTCCACGCGCTACGAGCAAAAACGAGTTAAATCTCCAACTCGTTTTTGCTCGCAGCGCTTGGGCTAATTCGTTCTTGCGCTGAGAAATAATTAACCCGCTTTTGCTCCAACTCTTTTTTTAGTCTGCTTTCGTTATCAGCCGCTCAAGTATTATTTGACAGTAAAAACTGAGTGGAAAAATTTGCCAAAGAATTTGATATATGAAAAACTGTTTATTTTATGGAGGTTTTCGCGTAGCAGAAAATAGTTTGTCATTGAGGTTATGAAAGCGTTCACGCACTACTCTTCTACAAAAAAAATATGTTTACTTAACAGGAAAAATGTACGATGGGATGTTTTTATAATTGAAAATTATTTCTCATAATTTTTATTGAAGCATCAGTAAGATGCTTTCTGCAAAGAAACGTTGAATTCAGCTAAAGATATTTGTCATAAATGTGCTGAACAAGAGAAATGAATATTTTATTTCTTCTTGCAGGATGCAGTTCTCAGCCCGACGAGAAACCTCATAGTAGACGTAATCCTGGCCCTTCTTCTTCTTCTTCTGCTCGAAAACCACATTTGCCTCACCGAATTTCTCCAGAGGAGGCTCTTTTTCGTGGCAGGTCCAGATCACCAGCTAGCAGAAGTCCTAATGGCGAACGTGATCCTGGTTCTTCTTCTTTCAGACAACATTCACCTGAGCAGACATCTCCTCGGGAGCCTCCACTTCATGCCAGATCCGTTTCTCCTCTGGGCAGGCTTCCTTCAGATCGAGTATTTGGATGTACAACAGAAGAACTTGGATATCTTCGGCTTATTCCTCGCACAAATCGAAACCAGGAATTTGAATTTCGAAGATATGTTATTCCAGCCGGTATGCCAATTAGATTTCGAGTAGAAAAGAATAGATATGTGCCCGTTCCCAGCCAAGAATATATTGTATTATCAACTTTCAATGATGAAATTTTTGCAATATTGAATGATAGTGGGATTCTTCGTGGAATTTACAGGACAGATAGGGATAATTCGCGAATAAAAATAAATATGAGAAGCGGTGCAGTTGATAATTTGACTCCAGATGAAAAAAAGGAATGTGTAGTAGGCAAAAGTCCAGCAATCATCTCAACCAGTTTTATTAAAGCTTCTGCAAATTACGATTCACTACAGTGTAAACGGAATATCAATGTCGAACGTAATCCTGGTTCTTCTTCTGCGAGACAACATTCACCTGACTGGACATCTCCTCAGGAGCCTCAGTTTCATGCCAGATCCATTTCTTCTCTGGGCAGGCTTCCTTCAGATCGAGTATTTGGATGTGAAACAGAAGAACTTGGATATGTTCGGCTCATTCCTCGCACAAATCCAAACCAGCAATTTGAATTTCGAAGTTACTGTATTCCTGCCGATATGCCAATTAGATTTCGAGTAGAAGTGAATAGATATGTGTCCGTGCCAACCCAAGAATATATTGTATTATCATCATCCAATGATGACATTTTTGCAATATTGGATGATAATGGAATTCTTCGCGGAATGTATAGGGCAGATAGAAATCGTTCGAGAGTAAAAATAAATATGATAAGCAGCGCAGTTGATAATTTGACTCCAGATGAAAGAAGGGATTGTCCAGTAGGCAAAAGTCCAGCAATCTTTTCAAGAAGTTTTGTTAAAGTTTATGCAAATTACGATTCACTACAGTGTGAACGGAATCCCAATGTCGAACGTAATACTAGTTCTTCTTCTTCTGTCAGACAGTCTAGGTCTCCTCCGGGCAGGCCTTTTCCTCAAGAAGTCCTTGGATATGCACTTGAAAAACTTGGATATATTCGGCTTATTCCCCAGGAAAATCCGAACCGGCAATTCGAATTCCGAAGATATGTTATTCCTGCCGGTTTACCCATCAAATTTCGAGAAGGAAATGATATATTTGTGCCCGTGCCAACCCGAGAATATATCGTTTTATCAACATCCGAAGGGGTCGTTTTTGCAATCCTGGAGCATACTGGAATTCTTCTTGGAATATATAAGACAGATCGACATCGTTCGAGAATGAAAATAAACATGATTAGCAGAGCAGTTGACTGTATGACCGTAACTGAAATAAAGGAATGTCCTGTTGGAAAACGTTACCTCTTTCCACGTGTGTTTAAAGAAGTCGCTTCCAATGAGGATAGTCTACTGTATGTTCATCATTAATTCAATAGAAAAAAGATAAACTAAGATATAATATTCTTTGTAATCCGTAGTCGGATGAAGATTAAATCAATAGATTTGAATGCAAATGTATTATGGTTATTAAGGCTTCTTTTGTTTTATTTTTTGCTAACCCCCATAAGGCCATACAAATTCTTTTTCTACGAATATTCAAAATTCACAGAGTTACATGATTTTGAGTTTTCAGACGCGAATTTTTCGAAAACACCATATTGCCCTAACTACTAACAGATTTTTCATTATTTTTTAGCTGCAGTGTATAATTTATAGGAATATTAATTTTTTAGTGCAGTCGCGTGGACTCATCCACACGCAACGGCAGACACAGTGGGGCGAAATCAAATAACATAGTTAACGATCAATTGTAGGGCGCAATTCTCAATTAATTTTAGAATCTGTTCCAATCGAGAAATTTTGTTATTGAATTTGCAACTGATATTTGGAAGCTATTTTTCAATTGTTATTGTTCATAATTTTACACCAATGCAAATAATGAACAAATGTTGATACTTTTCTTTTTCGTCTATCATTTGGTAAACAACTTTCCGGCTTCTATCATTTTTTGGATTCAATGCACAGGAGTATGTGCAAGTGAAAAATAATTCGTAAGTAATATTATTCGTTATACAAAAATTATAACATCAAATAAAATTATATTATTATTATCGAACATTCGATTTCAAGATAATATTTCGAGAAAAATTACTTGATTTTATCGACAATATGTAGTGCATCAGAAAAAGGTGTCATTCGATTTTTTACTTTCGGTTGAACATTGATATTTTTTAGTTGAAAATTCCACTATTTGGTTGAGAAATAATTTTCGTGGATGAAGATTCCTCACTTTACTTGAAAATTCATTTTTTTTTGTTAAAAATTTAAAATGTTTGTTGAAAAGTCGTTTCCTTGTTTGGTTGAACATTAATTCCTTCATCTGAAAATTCAACTATTCTATTTCTAGTTGAAAAGTTATCTCTCTTAGTTGAAAATTTCAAGTATTTGGTTGAAAAATCAACTACTTGATTGAATGTTAATCTATCAAAATATCAAACGGAAAGGAATTTCAGAAAATAATGGAAGAAATTCCTTAACTACATTCGTCCGTGCACTATGCACCATGGGGAACTGAGAAAACCGGTTTAGGATTTTCAGTTTAGCTATGAGTTACAAATTTTTTTACTTTGTTGTAAAAATCTACAAGTTATTGCAGAAAGCGGCAGGATTTTACTTTTTTCTGTATGTTTGACGTCATAAAAACACTCAATTTTACGTAAATTATTCTAGAAAAATGAAAATCTTCACAAAAAATTCGTGAAATGTACAAATTTAATTCAGAAAAAGGATACAAATTTTTACTTCAGGCCCAATTTTTTTATTTCTCTCAGTCGAATTTATTATTTAACCATATGGAATGTCAAAACTTGACATTTTACGAATATTATTATATTCTATCAGAATTATTGCAGATACACTGGAGGATCATAAATATTCAGTTCAAGATTCACACAAAACTACTGGGCATCAAGTTGATGCGGCAGATGGATCAAAGGATGCAACTTTTTGATACCTATATTCATGATCAACTTGATTAAAATTCCGAATTCAATTTTCTGTCATAAAATTTCAACTACTCAGCACATTATAAAATTATTTAAACTCTTGACTGAATGATGATCAATTGTTGATGATCGTTTAAGATTAAATTGTCAGTCAAATGTTGAAAAAAAATTATTTACTTAGCTCCGTTTATTTAAACTTATGATGACTGAGGTTATGGATGTTTGTTTACAAATATGACAAACTAGATAGCATTTATCATTAGCTGTTGCTTTTATTAACATTTTGTGTTTTTTGTTTAAAAATATATATTTCCGTTGAGAACACCCAAACATAAACTCATATAATAATTGAAAATAGCTGCAACAATTTGATACCCCAAGTTTTAGTGTGTTTGGGCCAATTGTTGTAAACAACTTATATATTCAAAACAGGCGAAAATGTAATCTGAAACTTCTCAAGTGCATACCCATAAAACCTCAGTTGACCGTCCACTGTCAATGAGTACAGTCGCATTTTAGTTGAAACTAGAAAAAAAAATATCAATTCATATGTGCGACTATTCTTCTTTTAAACCATATTTCCATAAGAAGACATTTAAAGTCATTTTTCATAAAAATTGCTCAAACCGCGAAACTAAAAGTATAATTTCGAGACTAAGGAGATTTTGGTAGAGATCTTCGAAGACAAGAGTCGGGTCTAGAGCGAAATAATTGAGTCAACTTTTCCAGAAAAGTTTTTAATTACTATTAATTTTTTAGTTTCAAGATATTTTGAAGAACTTTTAATATTCTGGGAAATTTGATAAAATTCTCAGGAATTTCAAATTGATTCGGCTAATTTAATGAGATTTCAAAGATTGTGAAATACTTCAAAGCATTCCAAGGGAATTTAAAAAGGTTCTACAGGATTTTTCTTCTTCTATATATTAATTTCAGTAATTTAAATGAAATTTTAAAGAATTTGAAACACTTGTTATATTTTCAAAGGATTCGATGGCACTCGCAGGAGATTCAGAGAAATTCAAGGAATTCTCAATTCTGGCTGAAGGTTCAAAAATTGAAGCTCTTCTGACGAAAATTCATGATATCTCTTGAAATCGATCTATTTATGCTTGCCGGTGGGATCAATAATAAATGAATGAAATGAAAATTTTTCGAGGAATTTGAGAAGTTTTGGACCGTTACAGTGCTTTTGAGAGATTTCAATAAATACTTACAAAAAAAAAAAGAAAGGATTTTTGGTTCTATGCCTAGAGATGGGCCGGGAATTGGCAGATGGGAACATATGAACTCCTATCAAATACAACGCTCCTGAAGGCTGGTGACCTTCTCAGCATAAATCACCAGCCAATTGAGACTCTCGGTTTCCATTCTTTGTCCCGACCCCCTACCCCTCCCCAGTAACAGAAGTTTTGTTGGGACTGACGTTACAACTAATCTCTCCATCGTACGACGAATCACTACTTAACTTGAACATGATTTGGACTCGCAAAACAAATTTCGCGCATAAATGTGGTAGTTGGGTGTACAATCTAAACAATGAATAATACAAATAATAAAATAGCCTCGGAATGGACAGAAATTTTGATTGACGAAATGCGTACACACGGTAAACGTAAAGGTCGAGTTTCAGGCGATGAATGGAGACTGGGTGTTTGGAATGCTAGAGGAGTGAATGATCTTAAGATAAGAGATCTACGAGAAACTATGCACATAAGGAAACTAGATATTTTATGTGTACCTGAGACAAAGGAAAAGGGTTGCGAAAGTAGATACATAGAAAATGGGGTGTTGAAAGGCGGTTTTGAAATATGGTCATGAGTAGGTAGTGAACCACATGGTAGTCAGGGCTTCGGTTTAATCATGAATGAAAAAGCATGACAGCATCTCAAAGATCATGATTTTGTATCTCCAAGATTGTTGTGGGCTGGAATAAATGTAAGAATTAGAAGATTATTCATGATAGCGTGCTACGCCCCAGTTGATAGCGATTCGAGGGAAGTCAAAGACGCATTCTGGGACACTTTAAATGATACAGACAGTACTTGCGATCAAGGTGAAAGAATAATTCTGCTAGGAGATATGCACTGATGGTTCGGCGTCCAACGTCAGGATACATATACAGAAAGGGTACTAGGTAAATTAGGGGATCCAAGAAAAAATTATAACGAGGAAAAGTTAGTTAGCTTATGCTTACAAATATCACATGAATTCATCATATTAATTTATGTAATAATGAAGCTTCGAAAGAGATAACATTGGAGGAATAAAGATCTGTTTTGTAGAACCTTAGTTTAAACTATGAGCGTATGTCGATATAATTGTTCAGATACCGCTTTTTGTTCTCTAACATACAGGTGTACAAGGATAGAGACCAGAAAATCTCTATGAAACATCATTCTTGAATAAATAAGTAATTGGACATATGCGAAAGCTGCTGGGAATAAAAAAAAAGTATATTGCGTGACGACGGTCGAAAGGCAACGATTTCACGAGTGGGAAGTTAGCTGCCCGAGCGAAGCGAGGGCTGATATCACACGAGTGAAATCGATTCGTCAATCGATTCGTCTTGAATCGACATAACTTTCCTATTCTCGCATCAACTTTAAATTATGAGAATGAGAAAATTTTTGATATAAAAATCGATTATAAAAATATATAAATTACCATGACATTCTCACTCTTTAATAAAATGTATTGTGATTGTAGGTCGATCTATTCGTCTCGAACCAAGGAATATTTTATATCATATTATATACATATATATAATTTAAAAAAAAGAGTTAAACAACCGCCACAGGGTCCTACTGAGAGCAACTGCAATCTGAAAAATTTCAATAGCCCCCAGTAAAACCGCGGTAAAACACAACTATGGCCACGTTTCACAACCGTGAGATGAGTGGTCACAGGGTAAGACGAAATCACAACGACAGGCCGGCGAAACCCTCGCGTGTCTGGAGGACTCGAAGCGACCCAAGGATGACAGCTTTCTGCATCGATCTCGCAAGAGCCTTGGCATATTTTTGGCACGCGGATATGGCTTTAAGGCTACGAACCAGTGATAATTTCGCACCTCCGAGAGCACGAATCACAAGGACAATTACTCGCACCGAATATTTTGGGTACAGTCGTTGCAGCTCTCTTTTAAGGTCTTGACACCTCTCCTCTTTTTCTTTCCCCTTCGCAGTGATGTTGTATTCGGTCGGAGCCGAGAATTCGATCACGAATATAGTTCGTTTCTCGATGTCTTTGAGAACGATGTCAGGCCTCAAGTGCGCAACGGAGACTGCTGCCCGAAAATCGTAGTTCCAGAAAATTTGGCACTTCTCGTTTCGGAAAATTGACTCTATTTCCCTTGGAGTGTTCACTGAGAACTTGATGAAATTTAATGCGGTCACGGTATGCTATAAGGTGGGAATGACACCGTCCTGGCATGCGAATATAAAATCCTCTGTACCTGAATTGAGTCCTGATGATTTGAGGAAAGCAACAGTTCGCTCCTTCGACAAGGTCTGTTTTTCTACATTTCTGTGAAAGTATCCGTGCATATGCTGGTCGAGTAGCTGTCTTCTTCTTGTTCCTGACCATCTTGAGGAGAGGATCTCTGATATTCGCAACTATGTAAGCTGTACTTAGAACAATTCGGTTATGAAGACACTGTAGATTCATAAGTCCGCGTCCACCTTGACGGCGTGAAATGTATATAGTCGCGGAACCGACGAATTGATATGCAAGCTTTTATGCATATGCATAATCTTACGTTTGGTGACATCAAGGGCCTTAAGCTCGCTCTGTGTCCACTGGACCACCCCAAACAAGTAGAGTATATATATATATCACTCTGTGGTGCCAGGAACACCCAGAGCTTCAGCACGTTTCGTATCAGTCTTTGCGAAATCAAGCAAACAACTTCCGGAAAAATGAATATTCACGCGGAGCGCTTCCCCAACTGCGGCTTGATCAAGCTGCAGACGAAGATGGAGAAGCGACATTAAGACCAACCGCAGAAAGCAGGCACCTTCTGCCAGATGATCGCAATTTCAGTAGAAGGAGGAACATCAACATGCAAGTTCCTCTTAGGCCCCAAGATTCAAGTCGAATGCTGAAACCGACGATGGATCAAAAGACTAAAAGACGCTTGCATCAACTGAACAAGAAAATTGGATGGGCAAGACAGAATGCGTCTCGTGTTCAATGTGTGATTGACTACATAAAATCTGGTAGACCGTTCACGGAAAGGGTTTGAAAGTTCGCCCAAGAACTAAGGATCTTGAATCACACACTAAAAAAGTTAAAGCTGCTGACAATCAAGCAGCATATTGTTGACAAAATACGGCTGTTATCTGACGCAAGGAGGAGAATACAGAAGAGGGAGAGATGAATCAGGGAGAATCAACAGTTTCTCGCTGACCCATCGCGCCTCTTCAGCGATCTCCCTGTTTTTGTAAAAAATTCACCCAAGCCCAAGGAGGTAGAGCTTTTTGGAGAGAGGTGTACAAGATCCCGAAAACACTAGAGTTGAAAGAAGATACTGACAATATCATACGCTCCAAGGAGTTTTGCGACAACCTCATGAAATCTGAGGAGGAATGTCCATCAGTCACTGCCGAAGAGACGAAGAAAGCACTTAGAGGCAGAAAGAACTTTTCCGCTGCTGGACCAAATTGTATCAAGAACTTTTGGTGGAAGAAGTTTACTTTTATACACCAACATTCGGCCCGCATATTCACATAATATTTGAAGTCGGAGACGCCCATTCCGCAGTAGCTGGTGTTAGGACGCACTATACTCCTGCTGAAAAAGGCAATTTATCCAACTCAGACAATTACAGGTCAATAACTTGTTAGAACACACTGTATAAGATCTTTACAGCTGTCCTAAACAACAGGATTGTTCGACGAATTGAGCCTGTATGGGGAGAGATGTTCGAACAATGTGGCTCGAAAAAAGGTGTAGCAGGCTGTCGAGAGAACCTGCTAATTGACAGGTGTGTCTGTAAAGACGGTGCAGCCCATCAGCGCGTCCTGTCAATGGCCTGGATTGACTACCGGAAAGCTTTTGATTCAACCTCTCATAGACTTATCATCTATCTGTTGGGAGGCTTGTAGGCACATCCACACGTAGTGAGATGCATAGAGAGATTGATGCCTCTTTGGAAAACTAGGTTTACTCTCTCATCTTGAAATTATTGTCTGACAACGAACAATGTCACCTTCCAGAGGGGCGTCTTTCATACCATGAGCCCTTCGCTACTTTTCATAACACTTCTGCCTCTATCTCTCGCACTACGAAATTCTCCTAGATACCTCTGTGGCGAAACTAATCAGCGCGAGCATTAGGTCACTCATTTATTTTATATGGATGACCTAAAGATCTATGCCTCTGGTAAAAGCAAACTCCAATCTGCTATAAATATCGTCAAGAACTACACAGCAGAGATTGGGATGGACTTTGGTTTGGACAAGTGTGCCAAAATTCATCTGAAGAAAGGAAAGATTACTGGCGTTCTCAAGGACCCTGAGCTTGTAGATATAAGTGTTATTAGACGTCTTAACACTGGAGAGACCTATACATACCTGGGCGTGCCTCAAAGCCGCATTCAGGACGTAACATCAGTGAAGAAGTCTCTCCGAAGCAGATACAAGCATCTTCTTCGACAGATTTGGTCTTCCAATCTGTCGGCGTTGAGCAAGGTATCTGCGACTAAAATGCTTGCCGTCCCGGTTCTACTCTACTCGTTTGAGGTGGTTCAATAAACGAAGAACGAGATTAAGGCCCTTGATGTCACCATACGCAAGAACATGCATATGCATAAAAGCTTGCATATCAATTCGTCAGTTCCGCGATTATACATTTCACGCCGTCAAGGCGGACGTCGACTTCTGAATCTCCAGTGTCTTCTAAACCGAATTGTTCTGAGGACAGCTTACATCGTTGCTAATGGCAGACATCCTCTCCTAAAGATGGTCAGAAACCACGAGATGATTGGCGAAGGAGCGTTCCTTTACAAAGCCGCAGAGCAAGTTGCCGAGACCCTTGGCCTGAATTTTAACATCAGAAGTGAGAAAAGTACATTACTCCATCTAGATGCTTCACGTCTAAAAGCCAAAGTAAAGAAAGCAGAGGTTGGAAAATTTCACCAAGAGTTACTCGACAAGCATATTGACGGAAACTTTCACAGAAATGTAGAAAAACAGACCTTATCGAAGGAGCAAACTTTTGCTTTCCTCAAATCATCTCACTATTCTGTGGAAAATTTGTTTTTTAATTAAAAATTAATTTTTTAACTGAAAATTCAAATATTTCACTTTCGTTTGAAGATTTATCTTTTTCAGTTAAAAATGCGAATATTGAGTTAAAAATTGATCTTTTTAGTTAAAAATTAAATTAAGTAATTGAAAATGTTAAAAAATTATTTTCCTTATTTAGGAATCAACTATTTTGTTGAAAAAGTATCGTTTTCAGTTAAAAATTCAACTACTCGGTGGAAAATATTCATCTTTTTAGTTGAAAATCAATCATTTGGTTGAAAGTTTAACTATTTGGTGAAAATTCATTTTCTTGGTTCAAGATTCATAACTTTATTTGAAAATTCATCTCTTTGGTTCAAAATTAAACTATTTTGATAAAAATTCGTTTGTTTGTTTGCTTGACAAATAATTCTTTTTATTGTAAAATCAAGTATTCCATTTCCAAGAGAAAAATTACATTTCTGTTAAAATTCTAAGTATTTAGTTGAAAATTCAACTGTACTTATTTAAAAGTTGAACCCTTCAATTGAAAAATCATTTTTTGGTTAAAAATGTAACTATTCAGTTGCAAATTCATTTTTAATTCAAAAATTACTTATTTTGAACTGAAAATCCAACTATTGGAATTTTGATTGAAAATTTATCTTTTTTAGTTGAAAATTACATGACTTAGTTAAAAGTTGAACCCTTCTTTTGGAAGTTCATCTCTTGGTATGGCTAAAAATTTAACTATTTTGTTGAAATTTCGATTTTTTCTAGAAAATTAATTTTTTCCAACTCAAAATACAATCATTCTATTTTTGGTGGGAAAGTGAAATTTTTGAGTTGAAAATTCCACTATTTGTTTAATAATTGATTTTCGAGGATGAAGATTCATAACCTTACTTTAAAATTCATTTTTTTGGTTAAAAATGTACAAAGTTTGTTAAAAAGTCGTTTCTTTGTTTGGTTGAACATTATTTCTTTTATCTGAAAATTCAACTATTCTATTTTTAGTAGCAAAATCATCTTTCTTAGTTGAAATTAGGTATTGAGTTGAAAAATCAACTACTTGGTTAAATGTTAAATCTATTGAATAAAAAGTAATTTTTTGGTTGAAAATGGGACAAATTTATTAATCATTTTTCCTGTAAAAAAAATGTTTCCAACTGAAAATTTAACCATTTCATTTTTTATTAAAAATTTATATTTCTTCGTTGAAAATTTACTTTCTTGGTTGGAGATTCATCATTTTATATTAAAATTCATCTCGTAATATAGGTCAAAATGTAACTATTTGTTTGGAGATTTTTTTTTTTAGTTGAAAATTAATTCTTTTTTTCAACTTGAAATTTACCTATTACATGTTTGGTTGAACATTGATCTTTTTCAGTTAAAAATTGAACTATATGGTTGAAAATTCATTTTGTTTGGTTGAAGATTTATCATTCTATTTGAGAATTCATCGTTTTAGTGGAAAATTCGTTAATTTCAATAATAATTAACAATAATTTCTTGAACTGTACAATTTAAGTATTCATTATTTTTCGTTGAAATTTCATCTCTATTAATTGACAATATTTGACTGAAAGTTGAACCATAGCATTGATACATTCTATTGAAGAGTAAAGGAGCTATGGTAATGCATAATATTTGAAAACACGATTTTTTATAGTGAAACTTTTTTCGCTAACATAATTCGAAATTTATGCAAGAACGGAAAAGATTCGCTGATTCGAGTCATGTCGATTGATCTATAATATTAATACACTTGATTGAAGATTAAGGAAGTTATGCTCATTCATAATATTTGAATCATCTGTTTCAAACAGAAAAACTTTATTCATCGACATAATTCAAAATTGACGGATGAATAGAAAAGACTTTTTGATTATGAGTTTTCAAATAGAGTAATCCTGACAGCTTGAAAAAGGATCATTTCGAATACAAAATTTGATTTATCTGACTTGACTCTGAATCGAAATTTTTTTTGTGTGTTTTTTTTTCAAATGAATAAAAATGAAGACTTTGATTTGTCTATTATTGAAAAAAAATAACTAATCCTTCCTTCATGAGGAAGCAAATGCATTTGCTAACGGGAAGCAAAGTGCTTGTGAAATGAGCATCATATAATTATAAATACAGAGTGGAAACACTCGAGATCGAATTCACAGCTATTTTTAATTATTTTTTATTATAACCAGAAACTTAATCAGATAATTTCTTCAAAAGCTGTCGTGTTGGCAGACAACGACGACAGACAGAAACCGAAGTAAAAGCCATTACTCCTCAATCAGTGAGTCGAAAAAAGTCGAATTTTGATGAATTTGGCGACAATCAATTATTACATAAAACCAATACCTTCCATTTCAGATGAGAATGTCCTCATTAAAATGATCATAATGAAAAATGCCAAATGATATCATTATATGCGAGAGACAATCTTGACACTGATAAAGTCGTTATTTCACATATATGTGAGATAACGGCTACGTATGCGTATATTTGTACTCTGATGACGCAATGGAATATTCCTTGGATACAGTTAATAACCAGATTATTCACTGAAGCAGTCATCAGTTTTTTCTCTACTTTTCGAGAATGAGGATGGTCTGTACTTTTGCTCTCACTTTGGCGGTCATCGTTAGTTCTATTGGTAAAGATAATATTATAATATATCAGTAATTCTTATTATATTTCATATAAAACATGCATGAATACGACTATTAGTCAGGCCTGTGGAGCGAACCTAAAGCCCCCCTTTCTAGCCATTATATTCCTACGAACTTAAAAATCGGCACTTAGGGGCCCTGGAAATCGAGCGTGAATCGTAGAAATTGGATTCAGGCCAAACGGCGAAGCCATTTTGTCTGATTTTTTGTATGAATGATCTAAAGGGTATAGAAAGTGGTGGTACATGTCGCTTTTTTCGAAGAAAAATCTATTTTTCATGTAACAATTAAAAGAAGGCAAATTACTTTTTGTGGTACACTGTTCTACTATTCCGCGAAGCAAGGGAGCAGGTGAAGCAGTAATCGTGTTCGGAATTTCTTTCGCGCAAGCCTAGCGGGAAGAGGAAAAACTATGATCCGTTATAACTTAAGTCTGCAGGTACTGAACCGCCCACTATGACCCACATTCATTCATTCAGGGCCGAGCACACCGTATACGAAAACTAGGGGCCCCTATCCAATGGAGTGGATGAATTCTTAGAAGGTTGGGTGGGTGGAGGTTGTTGGGTTATAAAAAGTTTCAATAACTTTCATGAATTCAATCAAAAAACTCTTTTTCTCTATAAATTGTTGAGATTTAGTGCAAATCATGTGACGAATCGCAGCCAATCCCTCGAAAAACTATTTATTTTATGAAGATTTTCGTGTAGGAGAAAATAGTTCGTCATTAATCCTTCAAGAGTCAAGCCTTGATCTCGTTTAATTTAAATTCTAAAAAAATTCACTCGTCTTATACAAAGAAATATATGTTTATTTAAGAGGAAAAAAATACGGCGGGGTGTTTTTATGATTAAACAATTATTTCTCAGAATTTTTATTGAAGCATCAGAAAGTTGCTTTCTGCAAAGAAACGTTGAATGCAGCTTAAGATATTAGACATAAATGTGCTGAACAAAAAAAAAATGAATCTTCTATTTCTTCTTGCAGAATGCAGTTCTCAGCCCGACGAGAAACCTAATCTTAAACGTAATCCTGGCCCTTCTTCTTCTTCTGCTGCTCGACAACAACATTTGCCCGGCCGGATTTCTCCACAGGAGGCTCTTTTTCGTGGCAGGTCCAGGTCTCCTGCTAGCAGGAGTCCTGATGACGGACGTAATCCTGGTTTTTCTTCTGCCAGACAACATTCATCTGACCAGACATCTCCTCAGGAGCCTCCACTTCATGCCAGATCCATTTCTCCTCTGAGCAGGCTTTCTCCAGATCCAGTATTTAGACGTACAACAGAAGACCTTGGATATGTTCGGCTCATTCCTCGCACAAATCGAAAACAGCAATTTAAATTTCGAAGATACATTATTCCTGCCGGTTTGCCAATTAAATTTCTAGTACAACAGAATAGATATGAGCATGTGCCATCACGAGAATATATTGTATTATCAGCATCTAATGATGACATTTTTGCAATATTGGATGATAGTGGGACTCTTCGTGGAATGTATAGGACAGATAGAAATCATTCGCGAATAAAAATAAATATGATAAGCGGCGCAGTTGATAATTTGACTCCAGATGAAAAAAGAGATTGTCCAGTAGGAAAAAGTCCAGCAATCACCTCAAACAGTTTTATTAAAGCTTCTGCAAATTACGATTCACTACAGTGTGAACGGAATCCCAACATCGAACGTAATGCTGCTTCTTCTTCTGCCAGAAAAAATTCACCTGGCCGGACATCTCAGGAGCCTCCACTTCATGCCAGATCCATTTCTCCTCTGGGCAGGCTTTCTTCCGATCGAGTATTTGGATGTACAGCAGAAGAACTTGGATATGTTCGGCTTATTCCCCGCACAAATCCAAACCAGCAATTTGAGTTTCGAAGATACGCTATTCCTGCCGGTATACCAATTAAATTTCGAGTAGAACTGAATAGATATATGACCGTTTCCACCCAAGAACGTATTGTATTATCAACATTCAATGATGACATTTTTGCAATATTGGATGATAGTGGGATTCTTCGTGGAATTTATAGGACACATGGAAATTCTTTGCGAATAAAAATAAATATGATAAGCGGCGCAGTTGATAATATGACTCCAGATGAAATAAGGGATTGTCCAGTAGGCAGAGTTCCAGCAATCTTCTCGAAAAGTTTTATTAAATCTTATGAAAATTACGATTCACTACATTGTGAACGGAATCCCAATGTCGAAAGTAATCCTAGTTCTTCTTCTTCTGCCCGACAGTCTAGGTCTTCTCCGAGCAGGCCTTTTCCTCAAGAAGTACTTGGATATGCACTTGAAAAACTTGGATATATTCGGCTTATTCCCCAGGAATATCCGAACCGGCAATTCGAATTCCGAAGATATGTTATTCCTGCCGGTTTACCAATCAAATTGCGAGAAGAAAGGGACATATATGTGCCCGTGCCAACTCGAGAATATATTGTTTTATCAACATCCAGAGGTGTCGTTTTTGCAATACTGGAGTATACAGGAATTCTTCTTGGAATATATAAGACAGATGTATATCGTTCGAGAGTGAAAATACACATGATAAGCGGTGCAGTTGAAGATATGACACTGTTTGAAATGAAGGAATGTCCTGTAGGCAGACGGCACATCTTTCCAGGTGTGTTCAAAGAAGTTGCTTCCAATGAAGATAGTCTACAGTATTTGTATCATTAATTCAATAGAGAAAAGATAAACTGAGATATGATATTCTTTGTAATTCGTCGCTGGATCAAAATCAAATAAAAAGATGTGAATTCAAATGTAATATGGCTGTCAAGGCTTCTTTTGTTTAATCTATATACGTTTTCAAGGTAATATTTTGACGAAAAATTACTTCCTTTTATCGACAATGTATAGTGGATCATAAGAAGGTGTCATTCGATATTATTTATTAATTTTATAGACAAAAAACTGGAAAATTCTGAGAGCACAATGTACGAAAGGTTACGAAAGACTCGATTCATCTCTGCCTTGTGAGATAAACATAATTTTGTTAATTTATAATTCATAATTAATAATTATTCATTAATAATTGAATTTTCAAAACCAAAAAAAAATGAATTTTCAATGGAAAATTTAATAGTTACATTTTCAACTGAAAAGAATAATCTCCAAGAAAATTTGTTATCGCCTAATAGTCGGAAGTAGCTTTTGACGTTTTTCAAGACATTTTAAAAAATTTGATAGGGTTTCGATGATTACAGAATATCCCAATTATTTTAAGTTATCTCAAGCGTTTTCCAAAGATTTTATATGATTTCTCGCGATTTCAGACATTGAGAAGATTTCTTATATCGCAAAGTTTTTAAGAGATTCGAAAAATTTTGAATAAATTTTAAAGGACTCTGTCAAATTTTAAAGGATAATTCTGTCATATTTCGAGGGATTTTGAAGGATTTGACGAGATTTTCTCCAACTTTATGAATAATGGCTATTTATTAATTTATATTTTATTTATTAAGATTGTAAGTATTTGCGCAATAATGAAGCCTCGGAAGAGATAAAATTGGAGGAATAAAGATCTGTTTTTTAGAACCTTTGTTTAAACTAAGAGCGTATGTCGATACAATTTTTCAGATACCGCTATTTGTTCTATAACATACAGGTATACAAGGTCATAGACCAGAAAATCTCTATGAATCTTTTTTGTTAAATAAATAAGTAAGTGGACATACCCGAAAGCCGCTGGGAATGAAATATATATATATATATACCTGCATGCTATATAAATACATTTCCATTCACCTCCAAAATCGCAATATTTCCATACATTTGTATGGAAATACTATCTCCAAACAAATGAAAATTTAATAAGAAATTCAATCAGATCATTTAATCAGATCATTTCTTCAAAAGTTGTCTCGTTGACAACAACGGCGACAGACTGAAACCTAAGTAAAAACCATTACTTCTCAATAAGTGAGTCGAAAATCGTCGAATGTTGATGAATTTGGTGACACTCAACTATTACATAAAACCAATTCCTTC
>CAKNXH010074122.1:0-29488 GCA_932178445.1 Andricus quercusramuli | reverse complement strand
AAATAAAGTGTTTGGTTCTATTTTTGATTCTCTATTTTTGTAGCTCAAAAATTTAACCATTTCAGTTGAATATTCCATTATTTAAGTTAAAAATTTAATTATTTTGTTAAAAATTTGTTTTCTAGTTGAAAATTATTTTTTTTTCTAACTGAAAATTTAACTACTTTGTCGAAGATTAGATTTTTTTGCGTTGAAAATTTATGTTTATAACTGAAATTATTATTATTATTTTTTTAAAATACTTCTTTTTTGGTAGAAAATGAATCTTTTTTAGTTGGAAATTCAACTATTTGGTTTAATTTTATTTGCTCTATTTTGTTATTAAAAAAACTTAAAATAAAATTAAAATATTTTATTGTTGAAATATCAACTATTACCTTTTTTGTTGGAAGTACGTCTTTTTTGTTAAAAATTCAACTGCATGGTTGAAATTTAAACTCTTGTTAAAAATTAATTTCATTGGTTGATGATTTTAATCGAAAATTCATCTCTTTGGTTAAAAATTTAACTATCTTGTTGAAAATTCGATTTTTTTCTTTGAAAACTATTTTTTTTAATTGAATATTTAACTATTTTGTTGAAAATTTGTTGCTTCGTGTTGAAGAATAATGGTTCTAACTGAAAATGTAACTAATCCAGTTAAATTTTACCTTATTTTAAGTACAAATTTAACTATTTTGTTAAAAATTCGTTTTTTAGTTGGAAATTAATTTTTAAATCAAAAATTCAACTATTTGAGTTGAAATGTGTAGTATTTTGTTGAAAATTCGATTTTTTGTGTTCAAACTTAATTTTTTAAACTGAAAATTCAAATAATCCAGTTGAATATTTCATCATTTTAGTTGAAAATTGAAACATTTGGTTGCATTTTTTATTCTCTATTTTTAATTCAAATTTTTTGATTCAGAATAAAAATATTTTTCGGTTGAAATATCGACTATTATATTTTTCGTTGAGAATGCATCTTTTTTGGATGAAAATTCAACTACATGGTTGGAATTTAAACTCTGGTTAAAAATTAATTTTTTTTGTTTAAGACTCATTGTTTCAATTCAAAATTAATTTCATTTATTACAAATTGAAGTATTCTATTTTCGGTTCCCAATTTATCTTTTTTTTTTGTTGAAAATTCGTCTTTTTTGGTAGAGAAGAGAAGAAAATTGAATTTTCAACTGTTGAAAATTGAAGAAAGTTAAAGAAAATTTACAATAGAATTATTAACTGTTGAAAATCGTAGAAAATTGATCATTGAATTTTGAACAGTTGAAAATTCAATTTTTGAAAATTTTATTTTTGAAAAGTTCATTGTTGTAAAATGAAGTAAATTGAATTTTCAACTATTGAAAATTGATAATTAAATTTCCAACAGTTGACAATTCTATTGTTGAAAATTAAAGAAAATTGAATTTTCAACTGTTGAGTTTTCTTCTATTCTCAGTTATTGAATTCAACATGAGAATTTAATAAATAAACATTTCAACCCATGAAACAAAAATTTAGAAAAAAGTCGATCATTCGAAAACCAGTTTTTAACTGGAAAATAGTATTTCTTGACAAATTCCTTGTAACTATATCCAATTAGTAAAAAAAAAATCTTCAATGTAAGAAATCATTGAAAAATCATTAACCTTATTTTATTTGGAAATACAAAATTATTCATAAGAAGATGGTTTCTTGTTTTCTACATGTAATAATTAATCTTAATCTTTCCCTGTTTTTCTCTTTTTCGTAAAGAAATTACCCTATTTCCCATTTTTTGATCTTATTTTGCACTGTGAACCCTGGATTCCTGAAAGCTTACTAAATTAAACATAAGGAATTAATAAATAATTAGTTAATTAAATAACAATAATATATACTTTATATCGATGGTTTCAAAAAATGTTATATTGTTAGCAGATTTCATAGCGATTTAATTATTTTACGTACGATTTATTTTTTTTCCAGTTGTGTGAGAATAATTGAGATGTTTTTTTTAAAAGCTATTATAATTTACTGTTGAGTAGTCAGTTTCTTGTTTTATGACCAGTTGTAGAATCCATCTTGATATGATTTGTAATCACAGATGAATGAAAATAGAAAGTACCTAATCCAGCGCGATATTGAAACGAATTAAAAATGAATAGCTTACACCTACTTATTCATTTGTGTGAAGAAAAAAACATAATGAGTTTATGTTTCTAAAGTATGTGTAATTTTCTATACAAAGGACAAATAATGAAGCGTGATAAAATGGAAAATTCTTGTTATTTTATGGAAATTCGAATGTGTTCACTTATGCATTTATTTATGGATGAATATCATGTTGAAATGTTACAGCTATTTTCATTTAGTATGAAGATGATAATTTATTACATTGATGATCAATTAAATTGAGATTAATATTTACAAATGAAATATATTTTAAATTTAATTTCTAAATACATATCGTTCGAAATTCAATACTATTTTAGATCGAAATTCAATGAATTTAATTTGAATCCTCCAATATTCTAGAATTTTTTTAAATTAGCTGGAGCTTTAAAAGATTACTTAATGCTTTTTTTTAGCAGATTGAGAAGGTTAGAATTCGAGTTATTCCAAGTTGAAACATTCAGATTTGTAGAATCTCAAATTGAAATGCATGGTTGATCAATTTGAAGTTGAATGTGTTCAATATTGAATAATTTTGAATTAATCTCTTTTTAAAATGCTACCATTTGTAATTGACAATATTGTCTTCTACTTTTTAAGATCATCACAACAGGTTATGGGCCCAGAGTGTGAAAAAGCAAAGTTCTATCAATTCCACTTCAAGTAGTAGATTCGTAGTTATATTTAATTAAATATTGCACAACAATAAAGAATTACAAATTACAAGTGGATACAAGTGGATTAACTGTAATTACAAGTGAATCACCTTGAATTACAAGTGGATTACCTAGAATTAGATGTGGATTACATAAGACTACATTTGGACCCTGGGGTTACAAGTAGATTACCTAGGATCGCAAATGGATTACCTATGATTATAGGTGAATTACATTGGGATATAAGTGGATTATCTGGGATTACACGTAGATTATATAGGATTATACTGAATTGTATGAGATAATAAGTAAATTACAGGTGGATTACCATTCGAGATAGCCGAGGCTTTCAGCGAATTACCAGAGTAGTTTACCCAACAAAAGGCTTCAATTTTCCATGATGAGCGTCTCGAAGACGCTAACAATTACATAAAATGCAGTACTGTTACATTCCCAATATAAAAAAATCCTTTTGTAAACTGGGAAAATAATTTTGTTGAAAAATTCAAAAGCGATATTGGTAGGTTACAGTAGATCATGAGAAGTTCTTATTTTTGGCAATCGATGCGTCTCAAAGATGCTAACAAATATATTATATACATTATTGTTGTATTCTCAATATTAAAAAATTATTCCTTATATCAACAAGATAATCAACATATTTTTTCAATTTATGAATCGGTATTGCTTGATCATAAGAGGTTTTAGAAGGTTCGTCAATAGGTCATTCGACGTGTCTCGAAGACGCAAACAAACGTGTCACATACAGTACAATAGTACTCATAATATGAACAAAGTTTTTCTCATATAAACAGAATACACACCTTTTTATAAACTTCATAAATCGGAAATGGTCGGTCATGAAGGTTCACCAATAGGTCAATTGAAGCGTCTCAAGGACGCGAACAAATACTCCACATGTAATATTGTCGTATTTTAATATTAAAAAAGGTTTTTTCATATAAAAAAAATACACCATTTTTTGTAAACTTCATAAATCGGTACTGGTGGGTCGTAAAAGGTTCATCAATAGCTCAATCGATGCTTCTCAAGGACGCAAACGAATACTCTACATGTAATATTGTCGTATTTCGAATATCAAAAAAGTTTTTCTTATATAAACAGAATAAACCATTTTTTGAAACTTCATAAATATCGGTAGTGGTCAAAAATATGTCAAAAAATTTTATTTGAAAATTTAGGTCATTACAAACCTTCCTCTATGAGGAAGCAATTATTGAAAAAAATTATACCAGAATACTAAACATACCGAGTTGCAATCTAACGTCATGTTCCATGTTATAATTGCAGTTGAATTTGATCTGTATTGAGGTTTTATGAACATTAGAATTTAAAATGGAACTTTTGCGCCGATCTTTATTTCTTTTGAATGAAATAATTATTTTTATGCCCTTCCGAGAAGTATTCTTAACAGATAATTTAAAAAGAATCTTGCATTGCGACGTCCTTGATCTCGATGAGAATCCCGATTTGCCACTGAAGTGAGAAGTCGAAAGGATACGGCATTTCTCTTATGGCGTGGGCGTTCATATTTATGCTTCTATAGATGGGAACATCAATACAATCCATACTTTATGGGTAATTTATTTCAATGTCTAGGGAAAGCCTGGGTGTATTTGAGTAGCAATTATGATCCACTATAACTGCAACTTGTGAGAGAAAAAATACAGGGATCACAGCCCGTCCCCTTTTAACCTAATCCCCTTTTCCCTCCTGAAAATGGTAAAATCCCTTAAAACCCCTAAAATCGAGAATTTCGCCCTGAAAGGGTTTTTGATTTTGTATCTAGCATGTCCTATAACTATTTTTCGCTAAAAAAAAAAATCTTTGGAGTCCAGAAACTGAGGACAGAAACTGACCCCTTTAATAATTTGTAATCTTACTTCTTTTTCGTGAAAAACTCAATTTTTTAAATCAATTATAATTTTTTTTTCATTTCTGAATCTAGATATAATACACCAAGAACTTTTTGTTATAAGGCATAAACTGATAACATTTTTAAAATAAAAAAATATCTTCAGACAATTCCAATAATAATGTTTAGCTGTTTTAATTTGTTATCTGGTAACGAATAGTGAAAAGTGAATTTTTACCTCCTAAAATAAAAAATCCAGTTTTTTAAGAAAACGAAGTAAGATTAAAAATTATTGAAGGGATAATCTGGTGCAATTTTTTCAAGGAATACTTTTTCTTCATTAACTTTTTTTCATGTGTCGCTTCGTTTTCGAGAAAAACGGGGTATTTTGATTCTTTGAAATTAAAAATAGATTTTCTTTCAAAAACAGCTCAAGCGAAGGTTTTGTGTTTCATAAAAAAATATTCGTAAGATTCTTTTTGATGATACCAATTTCAAATAAAATAATAAAAAATGCTTCTGCAGTTGCTAGTCACAAGTATCTTTATATAGAGGTTCAAAGGTTAAAATGAAAATAAGGAGATTTTTTTACGAAAATAGGAGAATAAATTCTTTTGAATAAAATTAATGTAGATACTAACATTAAATTGAAATCAGAACGCTTAAAATTCATAATATTTGAAACAAAAATATTGCATTTTAAACAAAATGGATAAATTTTCAACAACATAGTTGAATTTACAACCAAAAAGATGAATTTACAATCAAGAAGATTCATTTTCTACAAAAAAAAAATGAATTTTCCATAAAATATTTGAATCCTTAACCAAAAAAGATAAATTCTCAACGAAAAGTGTAATATTTGTTAGTGTAACCAAAAAATATTCTCATTTAAAATTAAATACAGTTGAATTCATCTAAAAAGGACGATTTCTCGATAAAATAGTTGAATCCGCAACCAAAAAATCAATTAAAAAAATATCAACTAATTTGTTGAATTTTCAAGCCAAAAAAACGGATTTACTACAAACTAGTTGAATTTTCAACCCAAAATTGACAATTTTCAACAAAAAAGTTCATCTTCAACCAAATAGTTGCATTTTTTATCAAAATAGTTGAATTCGTAACAAAATATTTGAATTTGTAAACAAAAAGATGAATTTTCAACTAAGAAGTTTCATTTTCTACACAAAAAAATGAATTTTCAAAAAAAAAAATGAATTTTTCATAAAATAGTTAAATCCTTAACCAAAAAATCGAGAAAAAAATGTCAACCAATGTGTTGAATTTTCAAGCGAAAAAGATGAATTTTCATCCCGAAATTGGAATATTCTACGAAAAAGTCCATTTTCAACCAATTAGTTGAATTTTCTACCAAAATTGTTGAGTTTGCCACCGAAAAAATGGACTTCCAACCAAGAAGATTCATTTTCTACAAAAAAAATTAACCTTTAACTAAAAAGATGAATTTTCAATGAAATATTTGAATTCCTAACATTCAACTGAATAGTTGGATCTTCAACCAAAAAGTTCATTTTTTAACCAAGAAGATTGATATTGTACCAAAAAAGATGAATACTTAAGAAACTACATAAATGTTCAACCAACAACTCGAATGAAATTTCATTTCAATCAAATTTGTTGAATTTTCAACCAAAAAAGATGAATTCTCATCAAAAATGTAATAGTTGATATTTCAACCAAAAAAATATTTTTATTTTAAATTAAATGCAGTTAATTCATACAAAACGACGAATTAAAAAAAAAGTTTATTTAATTCAAAAGAAGCGGATTGGTAAAAATACTATAATACGGAATAAATTCGAAAAGTTTTTTTTTTTTGTTTTTTCATAAACTAATTCCGTGTCGAATGTTCTTGAAACGTTAATTTCAGTGAAAGTTATTGAACACGGTACGTAAAATGGGTACTAAATTTAATAATGGCTCATTAAGAAGTTAGATGGGTAACTCCTCTATCACTACCACTAATAGACACTTTCACCATAAATTTTACCACAAAAATTGTCAATGCCATTTAAAATTACTCATTTTATTTTAGTGCTGCAATTGAAGATTAATGGAATGACATGGTTATTTTGTTCTATAATAAAAAAGTTTAGGAACGTACATTTTTATACCCAAATAGAAAAAAAAAACACGCAAGCTTTGCGCACGATTTTTAGTTTTTTTTTCTCACCTGCAATTTTTAATTATCTAAAATAATATAAAATAAAATTATTATGTAATTTTTCGTTTTACTTAAAAATTGTAAGTTTAGTTTGTGAAGTCAAATGATTTTTGTCGAATAATCAATTTCCAGTGGAAGAATAATGATAATCTGGAAAATCTCATGATTAAAAAAAAATAATACCAAAGCTCAATGAAAATCACTAATATAATATAACAAAAAATTGTTCTAAATTGTAAAGCTTCCTTAAAAGTTAAAGAGTTTGTGTAAAAAAACCGACTTCCGGTGAATAGCGTAAAAATAGCATCAAGTTGTTCCAAAATTATAATCTATAATTGAATTTTCAAGCCAAAAAGACAAATTTTCGACAAAAAAGTTCATTTTCTGCCAAGAGAGATGAATTTTCAATCCAAAAGGACGAATTTTAAACAAAACAGTTGAATTTTCGACCAAAATTATGAATCTAATGAAACAGCTAATATTCAAACAAAATAATAAAATGTTTAACAGCATAATTGAATTTTTGATCAAATAACTGAATTACTAACCTACAAAGATGAATTTTTAATCAAAAAAATTAATTTTTCACGAACACGAGAATTTTTAACAATATACACGAATTTCCCACATAAAATATTAATTTTCAACCAAAAATAGAATAGTTAAATTTCTAGATTAAAAAAATTATTTTCAATAAAAGAAAAACAAATTATCAACCTGTTCAACCCAACGAAAAAAGAATTTTTTTTAACAAAATAGTTGAATACTTAACAAAATAGATGAATATCCAACAAAGAGGATTAATTTTCTACCCAAGTAGACGAATTTTCAACAAAATAGTTAAGTTTTCAATATAAAAAAGGGAATTTTTTTTAAACAGTTAATTCCTAAGACGTGAAAGAAGAATTTCTAACAAGAAAAGTAATTTTCAATAAGAAAAGAATGAATTTTCAACGAAATTGTTTAAATTTCATCTAAAAAAAAAAATTTCAAACCAAATATAGAGACGTTTAACTTTAAGTCTAAAAACTAACTTTTAGCAAAAAAAAAACGCATTTTCAACTACTGGAATTCAATTACAAAAGACGAATTTTCAACATATTTTTCTAAGCAAATTGTTGAATTTTCAACAAAAAATATTAATAAAACCAAAAAAATGTATGCTCAGCGAACATTCAACCAAGAAGATTATTTTCCTACCAAAAAGAATTTTCAACAATAAAAGATCAATCTTGTCATTAAAATATCAATTTTCAACGAAAAATGAAACGGTTACATTTTCTGGCGAGAAAATTTATTTGGAAAAAAACTAATATTCCCTAAAATAGTTATAATTTCAAGCAAAGAGACGAACTTTTAACTAACACAATAAATCTTCAACAACAAAAATTGAATCTTCAAGAAAAGATTTAAACAGTTGAATTTTCAACCAAAAACTCAATTTCTTAACCAAGAAGATTGATGTTGTAGCAAAAAAGATAAATAATTAAGAAACTACATAAATTTTCAACCAACTACTTGAATTTTTAATTGAGAGAGATGAAATTTCAATCAAATAGTTGAATTTTTAACTAAACAAGAGAATATTTCAACCAAAAATGGAACAGTTAAATTTTCAGTTAAAAAAATTATCTTTTAACTAAAAATTAAACTCATTTTCAACACAATAGTGGCATTTTCAACAAAATAATTGGAATTTCAGACGAAAATATGAATTTTTCACGAAAAAGTTCATAAATTTTCAACTAAAAGGATGCATCTTCACTGACAATAGAATCGCGCAATTTTTAAATTCAAAATAACGATTTCCAACAAAAAACACTAACATAATCGAAAATTGTTAAAAGATTCTGAATATTGTTCTAATTTTAATTATGTTATAATGATTTTTCTTTGAAGATATAACTATTTCTAAAAATGTAAAATAACAACATAACCTAAAATTGTTCACAGCTTATGAATTTTCTTTAATATAAAATGATTTTTTAATATAAATTTCAATTTACGAGAAGAAACACTAACACAATCCGGAATTGTTCAGGCTTGTAAACATTTTTATTTGTAGAAAAAAATCATTGGTTTTAAATATGATTCTTGTTTTAAAATACAAATTTCAGGCGCAACACGCCAACATAACCTAAAGTTGTTGAAAACTGTAAATGATCTTTGATAACTAATAATTTTGTTTCCCTAAATACCAATAATTTCTGACGAATAACATTACCGTTATAACATAACAAAAAACTTGTTCAAAATTGTAAATCTGCTTCAAAATCTAATGATTTTTGTTCAAAATAACCGATTTTCTGTGAAAAAAAGTTAACATAACCTGAAACTGTTAAAAAATGGAAAATCTTGTCCTAACTATAATGAGTTTTGTTTTAAAACACCAATTTTTCAGTGTAAAACGCTAACGTAACATGAAATTCTTTAAAAATTATGAACCCTCAAAATCTAGATCTTGTTTAAAAACGCAAATTTCCGGTAAAAACTCTAGCAAAACAAAAAATGCAAATTGTTGAAAAATTGGTATTCTTTAAAATCTGATAATGATTTTTCTAAACACTTATTTCCGGTCTTGGAAACTTTTTTATTTTATGTTCCATTTTTTAATAAGATTTGAAATAGACATGCATTTGAAAGTAGTTGAGAAAAAAAATTTTCATTATCAACATACAAAGTTAATTTTTGTTTCCCTCTCTGATTAAAAAGTAATAATATGTTTTATGAGAACTAATCAAGATTATTACATGAAAAAATATATTTATTCATACTCATTCAAACTAACATAGGACAAAAGACAGTTGTACAATCAAAAACAATTTCTTTAATGACACCGGAAATGATGTCACATTAATGATTGTCACACGCAAAAGTGTTTTTATGTCCTTGAAGTGGTGTAAGAAAGTCGTATCTCATTTTTATGTGTATAGCTCGAAATTTAGAAGATTTTCTGTATGAAGAATTTCAAAATGTAGAGCATTATTGATACTTTATTGCTTTCAATTGAAAATCATTTTTCAACAAAATATCTCTCAAACAAATTTTAATAGAATGGAATTTTTCAGAGCTAAAGGTTTTCAACATTTTGAATGTTATTCTTATGTTAAAAGTTTACTGTTCCCAACTCTGAAAATTTTTTTACTTGAATTTTTCTTGCTGAAATTTTTAAAAAATTTTACCGCTTTTTAATATAGCTTAGCTTATAAAATGGAAAGGCTTTTAATAGTAGATCATGCGGGGCAGCTGATATTTGCTCTAATACAAGAGGAAAAATTTTGGTTTTGAAAATATTGTAATAATTTTTCATTAAAATGCTGCATTTTTACAATAAATTACAATATTCAACTTTTCCTTTCTGATTTTGATGAGAGATTTCACATTCTTCAGAAACCTCTTCAAATATGTGAAAGGTATGTTTTTCCCCGATTTTTCTGTAATAATATCATTAGAAATAGGACACTTTAATCCTTTATCACTTTCTTTTCGCAAAATTTTCGAAAATTATTATTTGTTTTTTATATGGAACAGAAATTGTTGAATTTTCAAAAAAAAACAAGATTTTCTACCAAATGATTGAACTTTTAAGCAAGAGACGAATATTCAAAGAAAAAGTTAGATTTTCTAGCCAAAAAAACTAAATTTTTTGAAGGCAGTAGAATTTTTTACAAAAAACGTAATTTTAAAACCAGAAATATAACTTTCTACCAAAAGATGAATTTTCAAATAGTCGAAATTAATTAAAAAGAACAACAGTTTTTAAGAAAGTAGTTGAATCCCCAACCAAATAGTTGGTTTTTCCATCAAGAAAAATGAGTCCTCAACCAAATGGTTGAATTCTTAACTAAAAAAATATATTTTAACCAATAGTTGAATTCTCAACCAAAAAGATCAATTTTCAACAAAGAAGACTGATTGTCTAAGCAAAAATACTAATTTTTAACAAAATTCATTATCTTTCTACCAAATAGTTGAATTTTCAAAATGTAAAGGATAATTTTCCAACTACGAATTGAGAAGTAAACTTCTGAGATAAAAAAATTAATTTTTGATTAAAAAAAAAACGAATTTTTAACAAAAAAGTACAATTTTTAACCTAGCAGGTGAATCTGAAAAAAAATTAACAACGTCGTTCAACTTTCAACCAAGTAGTATAATTTTCAACCAAAGAAGATGAATTTGTAAGAAAATGGGATAATTTTGAACCATAAAGATTAATTTTCCACCAAGGAGATTAGTGTTCTACCAAAAGACACGGGTTTTCAATTAAATATACATCAATTTTCAACAAAACCATTGCATTTTAAAACCAAAAGAATGAATTATTTACAAAGCAGTTGAATTTTAATAAAATGGTTCAATTTTCAACCAAATAGTTGAACTTGCAGAAAAAAATGAATTTTCAACAAAAAAGTTCATTTTCAACCCAATAGTTTAATTTTCCACAAAAATTTTGAATTTTAAAGCTAGAAAGACGAACTTTCTACAAAATAGTAGAATTTGTGACCCAAAATATGAATTTTCAACTAAAATTATGAATCTTCTACCAAAAATAATGAATTTTTAGAAAAGAAGTTCACCTCAAACCAAGTGTTTGATTCATCAACCAAAAAGAGTGCATTTTTAACCACGGAGATTAATTTTCGATGAAAAAAGACGAATTCCAACAGAATACATTAATTTTCAGCTAGAAATGATAAGTTTCGAATCAAAAATGGTATAGTTACATGTTTAATAGAAAAAATTCGTTCTCGATTAAAAAAAATTATTTTTAACAAAATATTTAAATTTTCAATCAAAGCTATGAATCTTCCACTAAAATGATAAATCTTCAAAGGAAAATGTGAATGTTCAACAAAAGAGTTCAACATTCAACCAAAATATGATTTTTTATCCAAGAAGATTAATTTTGGAAAAAATGGAATAGTTATATTTTCAACCAAAGGAATGGATCATCAACTAAAAACATGAATTTTTAACAAAGTATTTCTACTTTCAACAAAGTAGCTGAACTTGTTACGAAAAAAGATGACTTTCTAACAAACGACATGAATTCCGAACCAAAAATATAATAGTAGACTTTTCAACCAAAGTTATTCGAATTCTCTTATGGGGTTCTATTAATTAGCATTTAAGCGAAAAAATGATAAGAAGGGGCAAAATGGTGAATTTTCTTGAAAACAGAGGAAAAAAGAAGAATTCTTTCAAAAATGGGAAGAGGGGCCATCTTTCGCAAAATCCGCCCCTAAAGTCATTCGATGTCAAAATTTATGATTGATTCTTATTCTCTCGATGGAAAACTTAGTGGCTTTTGCGCCACCCCTAAATATTAACCGATGTGGCTCAATTTTGGAGATATTCCTTGGGGCATTCGAAAAAATTGAGGGGGGGGGGATCGAAGAAATTCTCACCTGGTTAACACAAATTAATATGAGCTAATAATACAACATGTTTGAAAGAAGATACAACAATGGAACAAACCAACTACACAGATGGGTTCTGTCTAAGGTTTGAAAATAGAGAAATTGTCAATAGTCTATGTACCATTATACCAACAAGATTCAAAATCTCCTAATAAAATTTTTACCTGGTAACATCAATTAACATCAGCTAATCAAACTAGGTTAAGAGAAGATACAACAATGGAACAAACCAACTATACAGATGGGTTCTTTTAAAGGATTGGAAATAGAGAAATTGTGAACAGTCTTCGATCTTGGACCAGTTCATCAAAAACATTCAACATCTCCGAATTAAATTCTTATCTTGTGAACATCAACTTACATTAGCAAATCATACAACACGGTTGGAAGAAGATACAACAATGGAACAAATCAACTATTCAGACGGGTTCTTTCAAAGGATTGGAAATAGTGAAATTCTCAACAGTCTTGGATCTTGGACCAGTTTATGAACCAAACTTCACATCCAATTAAATTCTTACTTTGTGAACATCAATTCACATCATATAATCATACAAAACGATTGGAAGGCGATACAACAATGGATCAAACCAACTATGCAGACGGGATCATTCAAAGGATTGGAAATAGAGAAATTGTCAACCGCCTATCGACCAGTATACCAACAAAATTCAACATCTTCAAATTAAGGTCTTACCTGGTCAACATCAATCAACATTAGCTAATCATACAAGGTTGGATGTAGATACAACAATGGAACAAACCACCTACATATACGGATGGATTCTTTCAAAGGATTGAAAATATTGACATTGGCAACAATCTTGGATCTTGTACCAGTATACCAACAAAATTCAACATCTTCTAATCAAACTTTTACAGTGTCATCATCGATAACATTAGCTAATCATACATGGTTGGAAGAAGATACAGCAATGAAAAAAAACAAGTATACAGATCGGAACATCAATTTACATCAGCTAATCATACAACACGGTTGGAAGATGATACAACAATGGAACAAACCAACTATACGAATAGGTTCTTAAGTGGACCATAGTATACCAACAAAATTTAACATCAGTTCATTAAATTCTTACCTGATCAACATCAATTAATATCAACTTATAGCTAATCATACAATACGATAGGAAGAAGATACGACAATGGAACAATTCAACTATGCAGGTCTGTTCTTTCGAAGGATTAGAATTGGACCAGTATACTAACAAAATCAAACATCTTCTAATTAAATTCTTACCTGGTCAACATCAATTAACTTCCCCTAATAGGTAATCCTATAACACGGTTAGAAGAAGATACAACAATGGAACAAATCAACTATACAGACGGGATCTTCCAACGGATTGGAAATAGAGAGATATCTAATAACATCAGCTTATCATGCTAGATTAGAAGACGATACAATAACGCAACAAACCAACCATACAGATGGGTTCTTTCAAATGACTGAAAACAGAGACATTGTCAGAAGTCTCAGATCTTGGACCAGTATACCAACAAAATTCAATATCTTCTAATTAAATTTTTACATTGTCAACATTGATTAACATCAGCTAATCATAAAAGGTTGGAAGAATATACAAGAATGGAACAAACCACGTATACAGATGGGTTCTTTCAAAAGATTGAACATAGAGACATTTTCAACAGTCGAAGTATAGCAACAAAATTCAGCATCTTCTAATTGAATTTTCACATTGTCGACATTAATAACTATCAGCTGATTATAAAATATTGAAAGAAGATGCGACAATTGAAGAAACCACCAATACATATGGGTTCTTCCAAATGATTGAAAATAGAAACATTGTCAACAGTCTTGGATTTTGGACCAGTATACCAACAAAATCCAACATATTATAAATAAATTTGTACATTCTCAACATGATATAAAATCAGCTAATCATAAAAGGTTGGAGGAAGATACAATAATGGAACCAACCACCTATACTGATAGGCTCTTTTAAAGGATTGAAAATAGAGACATTCTCAACAGTCGAAGTATACCAACAAAATTCAGCATCTTCTAATTAAATTTTTACATTGTCGATATCAATTAACGTCAACTAATCATAAAAGGTTGGAAGAAGATACGACAATTGAACAATCCAACTATACAGATGAGTTCTTTCAAAGATTAGAATTGGACCAGTATATTAACAAAATTCAACATCTAATTAAATTCTTGCCTGATCAACATCCATTAATATCAGCTAATAGCTAATAATACAGCATGGTTGGAAGAAGATACAACAACAGAACCAACCAACCATACATATTGGTTCTTGAAACGATTGTAAATACAGAAATTGTCAACAGTCTATGGACCAGTATACCAACAAAATTCAAGATCTTCTAATGAAGATCTTACCTGGTCAACATCAATTAACATCAGCTAATCATAAAAGGTTGGAAGAAGATACGACAATGGAACAAACCAACTATACATATGAGTTCTTTCAAAGGATTGAAATTGGGCCAGTGAAGGAAGAAAATCAACATCTTCAAATTAAATTCTTACCTGGTCAGCATCAATTGATATCAGATAATAAATAAGGATCATTCTAATGAGGAAGAAAAATAAAAAGTTAATCGAAACTTGAATTTTGTATTAAACTCTATTTATCATCCTAAACCGAAAAATTGCACGTGATTGATGATGCTAGCTACCGGAAAAATCTTCTTTGATTCCGCGATCACATGCCTCTTATCATATGATAATTGCGCATTCTCAATCCACCCACGTGACTATAGGTGCAATAGATCGACACCCCATAGAATAAAAATCGCATTGACCCCACTCCTAGAAATAATACCAGAGGCCCGAGCCTTTCTTTCGTTCAAGCATCGACTTCAGTCCAGGTTTATCGTCGCGGCTTCTCGCACACAATCGGCTCCCGCTTCTTTACATGCTAAGAGCCTCTTCTTACTTCTCAGTGAGCCGTGGCATTGAAGAATTCGCGTTCAAGTGCACTGAGTGCTGCAAGAATTTGTGACTTTTCCTCAGAAAGGATTTTTAATGCACATTTCAATGAATTCCTTCAAGTAGATAAGCAGAAAAGAAAAAGTTTTTTAAAATGATCGTCTTCGCGTTGCGGTGAGTGCTTTCGATTTCATTGTATCGTATGTATCGTTACGTTACGGTGCACATCCTTGTGCAATAATTTATTGTTCTTGCAGGGTTGGCTCGAATGCCATGCAATTCATTTGCATGCTGGGTGAAAGAATCTTTTCTACTTTTCGTATTTTTTCCCGTATAGTAAAGAAACGATTTGCAAAGTTAGTAACTAAAAGGGGTGTCAGTGCATCATTGAAAAGATGATCTTTCCCTCTTGAGAAGAAAGTTTTCCAGAGATTAATCTTAGAGTATCCTTCTTTTATTCAGTGACATTTTTTTACTATTTGTTAGTAATTTTGACTAAACTTTCACCCAAGTAGCTGAATTTCAAACTATAGAAGATTGATTTTTAATTAACAATGGAATTGAAACATTTGAAGAAAATTAATACTCAATGAAATAATTCTAAATGAAAACATTTTCGGATGAAAAAAACTTAATTCTCAACAAGAAAAAAAGAATTTTCAACATAATAGTTAAAGTTTCAAACGAGTATTTTAATTTTAAACTAAAAACGATAAATTATAAACGAAAAATGTAATACTTGATATTTCAGCCAAGGAAGAGCTTAATTTTAAACCAAAAGATTTGAATTGAACCAAAAAAGACGAACGGAATCTTTAACGCAATAGTTGAATTCTTAACTAAAGCAGATTCATTTTCAAGTAAAAAAAAAAAAAGAATTTCAACCAAGAAGATTAATTTTTTTTACCAAAAAGACGAATTCTCAGCAAAATGCATACATCTTTAACTAAATATTCGACTTTCAAACAAAATAGTTGAAACTTTCAACTAAATAAGATGAATTTTTAACAAAAAATGAAATAGTTAAATTTTCAGTTAAAGAATAATTGATTTTGAATGAAGAAAAAATGTTTAGAAATGAATTGAATTGTTCACCAAATAGTTGAATTTCCAAAAAAAAAGTTAATTTTCGACCAAGCACTTAAATATTCAATTAAATAACAGAATTTTTAGTTAACAAATTTTTTCAAACAAACAAAAAATGAATTTTCAAAAAAGTAGTTTATTTTTTGACCTAAGAGATGAATTTTCAACTAACATTATGAATCTGCAACCAAGAACATTAATTTTTAAGAACGTTGTTAAACTTTCAACCAAGAAGTTGAATTCTCAACCTAAAAAGATAAATTTTCAACAAAAAATTTAATAGTTGATATTTCAACAAGAAAATATTTGGATTTTAAATTTAACTGAAGAAGACAAATTTTCAAGAAAATTCTTAAATTCTCAACTAAAACAGACAAAATTTCAACTAAACAGTTGAATTTTCAAACCGACAATGTGAATTTTCAACAAAAAAGGTTATTTTCAACCACACATTTGAATTTTCATTTTAAAAAATAGTTAAATTTTCAATAGTTGAATTTTTAACTAAAAAAATAAATTTTAATCAGAAATGAAATACCTATATTTTCCGTTGAAAAAATTAATTTTCAAACCAAAGAATTGAATTTATGACTAAAAGGATAAATCTTCAAATGAAAAAAAAAATTAATTTTTAACAATGTAGTTCAACTTTCGACCGGATAGTTGAATTTTCGAGCAAAAAATATAAACTTTCTATCAAACAATTGAATTTTCAACCCTAATATAAAAATTGTCTACAAAAAATTATTTTTCTACCGAATCAGATTAATTTTCAACTAGCGAGTTGCATTTTAGTAAAAAATATGGAATCTCTACAAAATAGTTGTATTTTCTACTAAAATGAATTAAACTTTTTAACAAAATTGTTGAATCATAAATAAAATGATTAAATTTTCAACCAAATGCCAAAAATGATTAATTTTAAACCAGAAATTTAAAAGCAGAGTTTCAACTGAAAATAATGATCTTTCAATAGAAAATTGTTAGATTTTCTTATTGGGTTCCATTCATTCAGTTCACATTTAAGCGGGAAAAAGGAAAGAAAAAGTGAACCTGTCATAAATGAATCGAAATTTTTATGATTTAATAAACATTGAAGTTCATTTTTAAAACTTTAAAAATATTTGTTTAGAAAACTGTGAATTTTGCTTAATAACTAAAATAATACAAATGATTAATAATAATTGATCAATTAAATGATAATTAACTAATTAAAAAATAAAATAATCTCGCGCTATGTTACATGGAGATAAAGGGGTTTAAATTTTCACAAAAACACATAGAATTGACAAACAGCTGTTTACAATAAAATCTGTTTAACTTTTGCTATTCCGTAGTAAAAAAGTACTTATTTACAGTTACATTGTTAATAATCCTTGTGAGTGAGGATTCTTCACTAGAGGTAATTATTACTAATTATTCTGTGAATCAGTCATTTTTTAATAATGATCACTAAAAATGCTTACTTAAGTATTTTACAGACAGCTTGGTTCTTTTTCTTTGATAACTTCCTGTATCACCGGCGTTCAGAAAAATTTGGTACGAAATCATTTCTTGACATACAAATGCCTTGTTTACTTAGGCATTTATAAGATTTCAAGAAGAAAAATAATTCATAAAAAATATAATAAAAATAATAAAAAACGCAACAAAACTTCTAAACGCCTGATGCTTTTTAGGCAATTAGAATAAACTAACCATGGAGTATTAAAACACACATTAAATGGCTATTTGACATTTTATTTTTATTTTTATATTCTTCTCATTAATTGAATGAACTTTTACAAAATAATAGGAATAATGATTTATGTCATATATTTAAAAAGGCGTTTAAGTTAATATTTTTACAGGTTTCAAATGTAAAGATTTCATTTTTATTTTGCAATTCGGTTACGGAAAATTTTAAATGGCTAAAATTACCATTTAGCATTCATAATTGAAACTCTAAATACATTTTTTGTGTTATTGAGTAAATATTACAAAGTAAAATAGCGTTTTCGATTTTCCTTGCAAATTAAATCGTTTCGCGTGAGAATTAACTTTTTTGTTGACAATTCAGCTGGTTTGCAGAAAATTTGTAATTTTGGCTCGAAAATTCAACAATTTGGTAGAAAATTGAACTATGTGTTTGAAAATTCACTTATTTTGTTTTAAATTGATCTTTTTTGGTAGAAACTTAATTTTTGTATTCGAATTTCAAATGTTCGGTTGAAAAATAATCTGTTTTTATTGAGGATTCAAGTATTTTGTTAAAAGATCTTTTTTGTTGTTCAACTCAAAATGTTTTTTGTTTTTAATTAATCTTTTTTGTTGTTAAAATATCAACTATTACATTTCGCGTTAAAAAGTCATCTCTTTAGGTTAAAATTTCCACTACTTTCTCAAAAATTAATTTTTTTTGAAGATTCATAATTTTGGTTGAAAATTCATTTTCCTGTTAAAAATTAATTTTTCAACTGAAAGTTTAGTTTTTTCTCTTGAAAATTCCACTAATTAGTTAAAATCTAAATTGATTTCTTGAAAATTAATTTTTTCTGGTTGAAAATTCATAACTGTAGTTGAATATTCGTTTTTCTGTTGTTGAGAATTAATTTTTTTTAACTGAGAATTCAACTATTTTATTGAGCGTTCAACTTATTGGTTAAAAATTATCTTTTTTCTTGAAAATTAATATACTTAAATGAAAATTTAATTAAACAATTTTTGGTTGCAAAATTATCCTCTTTAGTTTCGAAATTGCACTATTTAGTTTAAATTTTTTTAGAAAGTAGCATCACGTCCCTCCTTCAAATTATTGAGTAAAAAATGTATGTATTTTATTGAAAATTCGTCTTTAAAAATTAATTTTTTAACTTAAAATTTAACTATTTTGTTAAACATTCAACTGAGAGGTTCAAAATTAACTTCATGTCAAATTATTCACATTCTCGGCTTGAGAATTCAACTGTTTTGTAGAAAATCCATCTTTTTCGCTTTAGAACTCAACACTTTCTTAGAAAATTTAACTATTCGATACAAAATTGAACTCTTTTGTAGGAAATTAGTTTTTTATTGAAAATTATTGAATTTATGTAATTTCTTGAAAATTCGTGTTTTTAGTAGACAAGTGATCTTCTTGTTAAAAAAGTCAACTATTTTGTAGAAATAATTCGTCTTTTTCGCTTGAAAATGAGACTTTTTAAATATATGGCGTAAAATCATTATTCTTATTATTTTGTGAAAGTATATTTCAATGATTAGATAAAAATAAAAAATAAATGTTAGTTGGCCACTTAAAGTGTGTTTTAATGTTCTATGGTTGGTTTCTTCTAATAAAATAAATAAAATAAGTCTCGATCTAATGCATACTTTTGAATATCTTTGGACTTACTTGAAAGGTAATTTTATTAATAGAGTATTAGGAATTGGTAATTTCAATAATAATTGATAAAACCGTTTTTATGCAAACTTACGTTGATATTTGAAAAAAATGCCAAAAATACACAGTAATAAATTTTGTAAAAAATGAACTTTTTTTATCAAGTTCAACCTCTGCATGCGAGAAGGCAAAAACTTTAAATTCAATAACAAGATATTATAGAAAAATAAATTATCTTTTGAAAGTTTAATTAATGTTCATGATCCATACTTATTATATGTACACTTCTTATGAATAATTTAAATTAATGGAATTAGATTATACTGAGATTTCTCTTTTGCTTATAAATCTGCTCATCAGCCCATCATCTCAACTAATCATATTACCAAAGGTGTTCTTTACGTCTTACTGAACAAATAATTTGTATTCACTACGGGAATCATGTTTTTATTTTCAATCTAATGATGATTGATTGAAAAATTTATATTTTTTATCATATGAATTTTCATTATTATATTCCATTCTCCTAATGTCTTCATACATCAGCTTAGTTTTCAAAATAAAAAAATCTTCTCTCTAAATCTGCATTAGTAGAAAGCTACTAATTAGTAGTACACCGAACCCTCGGTTTAAGGCCAATTTCGGGGATTGCCTGCGAATAGCCTTGGTCCTAAATCGGAGGAATTCAAACGTAAACAGTCAGGGCCATTTGAACCATTTCTGTTGGATTTTTCTTTTTGAGAATTATATGAGCATTCATGAACATTTTGAATTAGGATTTAAGAATTGTATTTTCTACTTTCATTAATAATAATCACCCTATTTAAATTGCGCATCAAACAGTGCCTTATTCAGGGTTGCTACAATATTCCAATTTCTAAATTCTTTTATAGGTATGAAACCAACCATACACATAGAAGATTAATGATGTTAATGCATACAAAAAAATTTTGTTTCAACATATATTTCAAACACTTCTTAGTTGTGCCTTCAATTAAAAAAGATAAATTTTCAACCAAAGGAATAAATTTTTAACTGAAATTATGAATCTTCAACGAAAAATATGAATTTTTTACCAAATAGTTAGTTGAATTTTCAACCCAAAATATTGATTTTCCACCAAAAAACCACTCATTTTCAACAACGTACATGAATGTTCATCTGAACAAAATCAATTTTTAACCAAAGTTACAATTGTTCAAATTCAGAAAAATAAATTTTGAACCAAAAAGAAAACGAGTTTTTGGCGAAATATATTTTTTTTTCATAAAAAAAGATATTTTAACCCAAGAAAAAGAACAATTAAATTTTCAGTTAACAGAATCAATTTTCAAACAAAAAAATGAATTCTCAACAAAAAAATTCAATTTTAACCTAAAAACGATCAACTTGCAAACCATAAATATAATATTTAAATTTGCAGTTAGAAAAGTACATTAAAAAAAGATTTTTCAGCAAAATTAAGTCATTTTCAACTGAAACTATAAATTTTCAAGCGAAAATGGAATAGTTGTATCTTCTGTTAAAAACTATAATTTACAACTAAAAATATGAAATTTTGACCAAATAGTGGATTTTTCAATCCAAAAGATGAATTTTCTATCAACAAGAAACGAATTTTCAACTAGTTTTTTTTTGAATGGGAGAAATGAATTCTTAACAAAAAATAGAATAGTTAAATTTTTTACTAAAAATGTAACTTTTTTAATGAAAATTATTACATTCCTATCAAAAAATGTCAGTTTTCCACAAAAAATTGAATAGGTAAAGTGAATTTTAACTAAAATGATGAATCTTCGTCTAGAAAAAAAATTAATTTTCAACCAAATACATGCATTTTAAACTAAAAAAAATCAATTTTCTACCAAAAATGGACTAGGATAATTTTAAGTTAGTAAAATAAATTTTCAACCAAAAAAATAATGAATTTTCAACAAAACAGTTAAATTTTCAACCAAGAAATGAATTTTTAAACAAAAAGATGAAATTTCAACTAATGAAAGTACTCTTTTACCAAAAAGGCGGATTTTTAACAAATAGTTAAATTTTCAATAAAAAAATAATTTTCAATCAAATTAAAGTAAATTTTCAACGAAGTAGTATAATTTTCAACCAAGAAGATTAAATTTCTATCAAAAAATATAAATGTTCCACAAAAAAATGGAATAATTACATTTCCAGTTAAGGAATTAATATTCTAAAGAAGAAAAAAATCATTTTCAACAAAAAATATCAATTATCAACCAATAAGATGCATTTTCTACCAAAATAGATGCATTTTTAAAAGAATTTCTAACCAAAAAGATAAATTAGTCACCAATAGAATCAAATATTCTCCCACAAAATTCGGTTTTTTAATAAAGTACAGGAGTTTTAAACCAAATATTTGAATTTATTAACCAAACCTGTACGAGTTAAGTTTTCAGTTGAAACAATTAATTTTCTTCTAGAAAACATGATTTTCAATAAAATAATGAAATTTTGAACAAAGAAAAGGGAGTTTCAACTAAAATTATGAATCTTCAACCGAATAAATAAATGTTTAACAAAGTAGTTCCACTTCCAACTAAGGAGTTGAACTTTCTACAAAAAAATATGAATTCTGAACGAAAAACGTGATATTTTATATTTCAACCAGAAAGGATTTTGATTTTATTCAAAAAATAGTTGAATTCAATCAAGAAAGATGAATTTTGATAAAAATAGTTTAAACCCTCAAACGAAACCGATTAATTTTCAACCAAATAGTTGCGATTTTTAACTATAATAGTAAAATTAATTTCAATTTTAGTTTATCAAAAATTTCCTAAATCTGTCAGGTTTTCCCTGTCATTTCCTAACTTTCTGGAATTATCTGACCAGTAGCAACTCTGTAATTTAAGAAAAAGTATATGTTTATTTCACTCTAGAATTTTTTTGTAAAAATATATGCACTAATAATCATATATATATTTGTTTAAACAATAAATTCTATTGATTTGCCCCCCCCCCCTCTGAAATCGAATAATTAAATTCATCGGATCGTTTGAATTTTTCCAGAAATCTTCGCGAAATATTTGAAGTCTTTGTAAAATCTTTTTAATCTATCCGAAATTTTTACGTAATATTTGAAATCTTCAAAATCTTTGTGAAATCTTTGAAAAATTATTGAAATCTTTCTGAAATATTTTTTAATATTTCGTGATATTTGTGACATTATTGAAATCTTTGGGAACTCATTGAAGCCTTTGTGAAATCTTTTTAATCTTTTCGAAATCTTTGCTAAGTCTACAAAGTATTTGGAAAATCATTGAAATCTTTGGAAATTTTTGCGAAATATTTTTGAAATATTTGATAATATTTTTAAAATTATTGAAATCTTTGTGAAATCTCTTATATCTATACGGAATATTTGCTAAACTTTTGAAATCTTTGTGAAATCTGTGCGCATTGTGCAATCTTTGAAATCTCGGTGAAGTAATTGAAGTCTTTGTGAAATCTTTAAACTCTATTAGAAATCTTCGCGAAATATAAGAAATCCTTCTGAAATCTTTGCGAAATTGTTCTGAAAGCTTTGGAAATTTTTGCGAAATATTAAAAATATTTGGTTATATTCGGGAAATTATTAGAATTTTTGTGAAATCTTTGAAGCATTTTAAATCTATACGAAATCTTTGCGCAATCTTTGTGAAATATTTGAGAATTCATTGAAATAGTTGCGAAATATTTGAAATCTTTGTGAAATCATTGAAATCATTGTAATATCTTGGAAATTTTTGTGAAATATTTGAAGTATTTTTTTAATATTTTGTAATATTTGTGAAAGTATTAAAATCGTTGAGAAATCTTTTGGAAATCATTGGAATCTTTGTGAAATAATTGAAGTCTTTGTGGCATCTTTTACATAAATCTATCCGAAATAGTTGCGAAATATTTTAAACCTTTTGTGAAATCATTGAAATCATTGTAATATCTTTGAAATTTTTGTGAAATATTTCAAGTATTTCTGAAATATTTTTTAATATTTGTGAAATTATTGAAATCTTTGTGCACTCTATGAAATATATCTGAAATCTTTGTAAAATGATTTAAGTAGTTATGAAATTTTTGAAATCCATCTAAATTCTTTGCAAAATATTTGAAATCTTTGGAAAATCTTTCAGAAATCTTCGAGGAATATTTGGTAGTATTTGTTTTTTATTGAAATCTTTGTGAAATCATTGAAATCTTTGTGAAATCTCTTAAGTCTATCCGGAATCTTTGTGCATTGTTCAATCTTTGAAATCTTGGTGAAGTAGTTGAAATCTTGGTGAAGTAGTTGAAATCTTGGTGAAGTAGTTGAAATCTTTGTGAAATCTTCTAAATCTATCAGAAATCTTCACGAAATATTTGGAAAACTTTGAAATATTTGTGAAATACTTGTGAAATCTTTGTGAAATCTTTTTGAAATTTTTCTGAAAGCTTTGAAAATGTTTGCGGAATATTTAAAATATTTGGTAATATTTGTGAAATTATTAAAATCTTTGTGAAATTTTTGGAAAATCATTGAAACCTTTTAAATCTATCCGAAATCTTCGCGAAATATTTGTGGAATGTTTGAGAATTCGTTTAAATCTTTGTGCACTCTTTAAAATCTATCTAGAATCTTGGTAAAATAATTGAAGTCTTGGTGATATCTTTTACATAAATCTATCCGAGAAATCTATCCGTGAAATTGTTGAAATTTTTGTGAAGTATTTGAAGTATTTTTGAAATACTTTATAATATTTGTGAAAGTATTGCAATCTTTGGGAAATCATTGAAACCTTTGTGAAATAATTGAAGTCTTTGTGAAATCTTTGGGAAATCATTGAAATCTTTTAAATCTATCCGAAATCTTAGCGAAATCGTCGAGATTTTTGTGAAATCTTTGGGAATTCATTCAAACCTCTGTACACTCTTTGAAATTTATCCGAAGTCGTTGTGAAATAATTGAAATCTTTGTGAAATCTCTGTGAAATCTTTTAAATCTACTCGAAATATTTGCAATCTCTGCGGATTATTTGAAATAATTCTGAAATCTTTAAAATCTTTGGATGCTTTGTGAAATCTTTCTGAAATCTTTCGTAATATTTGTGAAATTATTGAAATCTTTTACAAATCTCTGTGAAATCTGTGGTAAATCATTGAAGTCTTTGTGCACTCTATCTAATCTATCTGAAGATCTTCAGCTTGAAAATTAATCTTCACAAAAAAATAATTTTCAACAAAATAGTTTCAGTTCAAAATATTAATTTTCAACCAAAACGAAAATAATTCTCAGCAAAATAGCTCAAATTTTAACCAAAAAGATTAATTTTCAACTAAAATGGTGATTTTTCAATTGGCATAGTTGGATTTTCAACAAAAACTATAAGTTTTCAGTCAAGAAGATTATTCTTCTATCAAAGAAGACGAATTTTCAACAATAAGCGTGAATTTTCAACTAAAAATTATCAATTTTCAACCAAAGATACAAATCATTGAAATCTTTGTAAAATCTTGGAAGTGTTTTTGAAATATCCAATAATATTTGTGAAATTATTGGAATCTTTGAGAAATCTTTGGGAAATCATTGAAATCTTTGTGCACTCTGAAATCTTTGTGAAATGATTTGACTGTTTATGACATTTTTGAAATCCATCCGAATTTGTTGCGAAATATTTGAAATCTTTGGAAAATCTTTCAGAAATCTTCACAAATCTTTCAGAAATCTTTAGAAATCTTCGAGAAGTATTTAGAATATTTCTGAAATATTTGGTAATATTTGTGAAATTATTGAAATTTTTGTCAAATCATTGAGATCTTTGTGAAATCTCTTAAATCTCTATCTGAAAGCTTCAGAAATTTTTGCGAAATATTTAAAATATTTGGTAATATTTGTTAAATTATATCTTTGTGAAATCTTTGGAAAATCATTTAAAGCTTTTAAATCTATCAGAAATCTTTGTGAAGTAGTTGAAGACTTTGTGAAATCTTTTAAATCTATCAGAAATCTTCGCGAAAAATTTGAAAACCTTTGTGAAATATTTGTGAAATATTTATGAGATTTTTCTGAAAGCTTTGGAAATTTTCGCGAAATATTAAAAATATTCGGTAATATTTGTGAAATTACCAAAATATTTGTGAAATCTTCAAAAATTAATGAAACCTTTTAAATCTAACCGAAATCTTTGCAAAATGTTTGTGATATGTTTGAGAATTCACTGAAATCTTTCTGCACTCTTTAAAATGTATCTAAAATCTTTGTTAAATAATTGAAGTCTTTGTGATATCTTTCACATAAATCTATCCGAAATATTTGAAATCTTCGTGAAATCATTGAAATTTTTGAAATTTTTGTGAAATATTTGAAGTATTTTCAAAATATTTTATAATATTTGTGAAATTATTGAAATCTTCGAGAAATTGTTGAGAAATCTTTGAAATCTTGGTGAAATAATTGAATAAGTCTCTATGAAATCTTTTAAATTTATCCGAAATCTTTGAGATCTTTGTGAAATCTTTGGGAATTCATTCAAATCTCTGTGCACTCTTTGAAATCTATCCGAAGGCAATGTGAAATAATTGAAATCTTTTAAATCTACTCGAAATATTTGCAATCTTTGCGGAATATTTGAAATCTTTCTGAAATCTTCGAAATCTTTGAAAGCTTTGCGAAATCTTTCTGAAATCTTTGTGAATTATTTGGTAATATTTGTGAAATTATTGAAATCTTTGTCAAATCTTTGTGAAATGTTTATGTGATTTTTCTGAAAGCTTTGGAAATTTTCACAAAATATTTAAAATATTTGGTAATATTTGCGAAATTACTAAAAGCTTTGTGAAATCTTCGAAAAATCATTGAAACCTTTTAAATCTAGCCGAAATTTTTGTGAAATCTTTGTGAAATCTTTGAAAATTCATTCAAATCTCTGTGTACTCTATGAAATCTGTCCGAAGTCGTTGTGAAATAAATGAAATTTTTGTGAAATCTTTTAAATCTATTCGAAATATTTGCAATCTTTGCCGAATATTTGAAATCTTTCTGAAATCTTCAAAATCTTTGAAAGCTTTGTGAAATCATTCTGAAATCTTTGTGAATTATTTGGTAATATTTGTGAAATTATTGAAATCTTTGTCAAATCTTTGTGAAATCTGTGGTCAATCATTGAAATCTTTGTGCACTCTTTGAAATCTATCTGAAATCTTTGTAAAATAATTTAAATGTTTATGAAAACTTTGAAGTCTATCCGAATTTTTTGCGAAATATTTGAAATCTTTGTAAAACTTAAAAAAATCTTTAGAAATCTTTGCAAAATATTAAAAATATTTTTGAATTATTTGGTAATATTTGTGAAATTATTGAAATCTCCGCGAAATCTTCAGAAAATTATTGAAGTCTTTGTAACAATTTTGTAATCTATCCGAAAACTTTGCACAACCTTTGCCATCTTTGTGAAATCTTTGGGAAATCACTGAAATCTTTATGCAATCTTTTTGAAATCTTTGTGAAATCTCTGGCAATATGAATTTTATACCTGTATTCATCATTTATAAACATATACCATTTATTGCTTATTTATTATTATGATTTAACTCAACGGGACACTTAAATACACTTCAAAGTGCACTGCTGTATTTTGCTTTGAAAAAATAAAATGTCTGAACCGTTCGAATTTTGAATATTGTATTGTTGATAAACAATTATTATTAATATAACAATATAGACTTGGAATATAAATGAATAAAACATTAAATTTTCTTAATTGAAACTCAAAAATAAGAAGAAAGTATTTAAAAATGATTAAATTACGTTTCCCTAGCATTTCATTGCTATTACTCATTGAATTCGGATTCAGAGAGTGAACATTAGAATAAAATTAAATTTCCCTCTGCCTTTTCTTCTCTGCTTGAAGCACTAATTAAGATTATTTATTTTATTTCCTTATTATGCACTTTCGATAGTTATACAATTTTTTTAATTTATTAGTATCAATACATTAATCATTAAATTACTGACATCAAGAAAGCTCGTTTCTCAATGAGCTGTATAATTAACATTTATTAGTTCAAGACGTATAAAATCACAAAAGTGTAAAAAGATTAATCTTCACGTAAAAGAATCTTGATTAAAGCCTATGTTAAGTTCAAATACACTCGAGATATAGAAATTTTTATTAGAACCTGGCATATTCCTTTGAAGTTAAGAAAGAGAGACTAAATATAATATTAAATTATCGTGTTAGAAGGTCTCATCAAATGCCTTCATCCTTTCTCGAGGACATGACAGTGATATTCTTCTCATTAACCTTAAGTGGCAATGAGACTTGTGGTATTAGAAAGTATTAGTTAATAATATTTTTAGTTTATTTTCGCTCATATAATTTTTATTGACACTTTCTATATAATTTTCAGTTAAAAATCCTATTACTACTTATAATTGCATCAGGGTGTCTACTCACTTAGAAAACCAGGTGCTGCCAGCTTATTTGTATATACCTGGAAAAACCTGGAACTGTCAGGGATTTTTTTTTAATGTCAGGGAATTTTTTTGAGAGCGTGCTTACATTTTTATGGGAATTCTAATATAAAATTAAAGCAACATGTTTTTTCGTTTGTCAAATTAGCTTTGTATTACTGGATTGAATTATTTTATTGGAATTTTTTGTTGTGGAGATTAATTTTTTTACTGAAAATTCTATACTTTGGTTGAATTTTATTTTCTCTTCTTACTGAAAAATCTTTCTTAGTTGAAAATCTGTATTTTTTGGTTGAATTTAACTATTTTCGATTGAAAATTACAATTTTTTAGGTTTAAATATCAAGTATTACATTTTACATTGTGAATTCATCTTTTTTGGATTCACAATTTTAATTGAGAGTTCCTCTCTTTGGTTGAAAACTCAACTTCTTTTTTAAAAATACGTTTTTTTTGTTGGTTGAAAACTAATTTTTGTTGGTTGAAGATTCACCATTTCGATTGAATGTTCCTCTTTTTGGTTGAAAACTTAACTGCTTTTTTTTAAATTTGTTTTTTTCTTGGTTAAAAATTAATTTTTTTGGTTGAAGATTCACCATTTTAGTTGAATGTTTCTCTCTTTGGTTGACAACTTAACTTCTTTTCTAAAAATTAGTTTTTTTTGTTGGTTGATTAATTTTTTCAACTAAAAATTCATCTGTTTTAATGAAAATTTGTTTCCTTTATGTTGAAAATTCATCTTTTTGGTTGAAAGTTTAACACGTGGTTGAAAGTTGAACACTTTTGTTGAAAATTCATTCCTTTGGTTGAAAATGTGACTATTTCATTGAAAATTCTTTTATTTTAGTTGAACATTAATTTTTTAAGCTAAAACTGCAACTATTTTAATGAACATTTTTTTTGTCTGAAAATTAATTTTCAAACTTAAAATGTAACTAATCTATGCAAATGATGTTATTGTGTTGACTAGGGTATTAAATAATTTTTATGTTGAATATGAATACAACTATTTTGTTAAAAATGAACTTTTTGTTTGATAACTCATTTTTTTCCTTATATTTTTATATTTTATATTTATATTATATATATATATATATATATATATATATATTTATATATTCGGGTTGAAAATTCAACTGTTTTGTAGTAAATTCATCTTTTAGTTTTCAAAATTCACTTGTTTTGTTGACAATTCATCTTCTTGTGTTACGAATTCTATTTTTTTTGTAGAAAATTCAAATATTTTGTTAAAAATGAACTTTTTGTTTGAAATTTGTATTTTCGGGTTAAAAATTCATATTTTTTGTTGAAAATTGGTCTTTTTGGATTGAGAATTAATCTTCTTTCGTAGAAATTTTATCTT
>CAKNXH010074120.1:0-18788 GCA_932178445.1 Andricus quercusramuli | reverse complement strand
CGGGTTAAAAATTCATATTTTTTGTTGAAAATTTGTCTTTTTGGATTACCAATTAATCTTCTTTCGTAGAAATTTTATCTTGTTGCTTAAAAATTAGTCTTTTTTGTTGAGGATTCAACTTTTTTCTTAAAAATAGTTTTTTTATTGTTATTATTTGAGGGTTTATGATTTGAACATAAAATCCTTTTCGTCTGCAATATCATTTTGGTTGAATTCTTGTTTTCTCTTGACTGAAAAATTTTTTCTCTGTTGGAAAACTTAACTCTTTTGTTGAAAATTTGTCTTTTTAGTTTGAGAAGTCATCTCTTTTGGTATAAATTTTATCTATTTTTGTTAGAAATTAATCTGTCTTGATTGGACATTTAACTATTTTGTTGAAAATTCGTTTTTTTGTTTGTGTTTTAGTTCAACTGTTTTTTATTTAAAATTAAAATCTTCTGTGCTTGAAATACAAATAATACACTTTTTGTTTCGAATTCACCTTTTTGGTTAAATTCGATTGTTTTGTGCTCAAAAATTTGAGAATTTTCTTAGATAATATATCATCTATTATTTTTTCTTTTTTGAAAATTAATCCTTTTTAATTAATAATTTCCATACTTGGTTTAATGGTGAACTTCTTGGATAAAAATTAAAATTTTGTGTTGGAGATACATCACTTAGGTTCAAAATTCAATTGTTTCGTTGAAAATTTAATTATTTTGTTGAGAATTCGACTATTTGTTTTTGGAAAATTCATCTTTATAGATTGAAAATTGAACTATGTGTTTACAAATTCAACTATTTTGTTGAAAATTTAATAATTTTATTGAAAATTCATTTATTCGTTTAAAATTCATTTATTTGTTTAAAAATCCTTTTTTTTTACAAAATTCAACTGCTTTCTTGAAACTTAATATTTTCTGGATTTAAAATTCGTGTTTTTATCTTGAATATTTGGCTATATGTTTAAAAGTGAAACTCTTTTTGGTTGAGGTTAATTCTTTTTTGTTCGAAATCAAAATTTTTTCAAAATTAAAAAAAAAATAAAAAAAATGCTCAACAAAATCTGTAATAATTAATATTAATGTTAAAAGATGATTTTAATTTTAAACCGAAACAGTTAAATTAAACTAAAAAGACAAATTTTCAATTAAATAGTGAAAACTTTAACGAAAACAGGTTTGTTTTCAACCAAAAAATTGCATTTTTAATCGAAACTGATAATTTCCAACCAAAAAGTAATTATCTACCAAAAAATACGTTTTTCCCACAAAATACCTGAACTTTTATTTAGGAAAGATAAATTTTTAATAAAAAATGGAAGAATTATATTATCAGTAAAGAAAATTAATTCTCAATAAAAAAATAATGTTTAGCAAACTAGTAAAATTATCAACCAAAGAGATGAATTTTTAACTTAAATAATGCATATTGAAAAGAAAATAATTTTTGAGAAAACAGTTTCACATTCAACCAATTAGTTGAATTTTAAACTGAAAAAGATCAATTTTTCAACCAAAAATGAATGAATTTTCAACAAAATATTTAAATTTTTTCCAAAGAGATGAAGCTTTAACAAAAAAAATGAATTTTCAACCAAGTAGTTTGACTTTTAGCCAAGTAGAATTTTTGAACAAAAACGATGACTTCTTAACAAAATAGTTTAATTTTCAATAAAATCATTAAACTTTTAACGAAATATTATAATTTTCAAGCAAAAGAGACGATTTCTGCACCAGACATATAATGGTAGACTTTTTAACAAACAAAAATACCTTTTAACCAAGAATTGTTTGATTTTCTTATTGGGTTCTATTAATTGAAAATCTTTATAGATTAATTAAAAATCTTGAAAACAGGAGAAAAAATCAAAATTCTTGAAAAGGGGGAAAGAGTTTATGGACGGCCTCCAATCTATTGAGTTAATCTGCATCAAAGTTATTTTTCAATTAATTAGTTTTCATAAATGAAAAAAAAAAATGTCTGAAGAATTGAATTACAAGTATTCTTATACTAGTATCAAGCAGTTATGATTCGTTATTTATTGTTCGATCGACAATTATATAAAATTACATTTATATTTCTTATTGAAAAATCGTCAGCTTCAATTCAGTTTTGGGTTACTTTTATAATTATTATAATAATTATTCGTAAATATCTTATGGTGAAGTTTAATTTATAGTACACATAGTTAAAACAATATTATTCCAAAAGAGAAAAATGCTAATTTAGTCGAAGTAACAATAAAAAATAAATAAATAAACCTTCGCCACTTTCAGTAAAAAGGAAATTTACAAAACTTTTTAAAAATTGTAATACTTTATTTTGAGAATTTAGCCACAAAAAGTGTAACTCCTCCCTTTAAAATTATGGTGCATAAAATTCACATACAGACTGGTTTTGGGGATAAGTAGGTGCCCAGTATTCTGAATACTATTAAAAGCTTCTTTAAAGGTGGTCCCATAAAAATGCATGAAGAATTACACAAAGGAGTTAATAAAGCAGAAGAGAAAGTTGAGAAAAAAATGCTTGTCTCATGCCCTTACACAAAAATAAAGTTCTCTTACAATATAAGGACACGTTCAAACTTCAGTAAAATTATTATGCGAGAAAGGTTACCCATATTTTATGCCCCTTCATAAATATAAAAACATAAAATTGTCCACATTTTTTTTAAGGGGAGGAGCTCTTACAGTAGGTAATAATTAAAATTGAAAATACTAATTTACATAAAATAATACATTTGATTCAATAGTTAGAAAACTATACGTGTATTAATAAATAAAAATTAACAATAATTAGTTAACGTATATTTTTATGGTTTTAATTAATGATTATCTACTGTAGGTTGCATTATCCCCTTAAGGTGGTCTCCCCTATGTATAGTATGTTTTCTGAGTTCTTGTAGCATTTTTGAAAATTTCGTCAAAATCTCTTGAATCCAAATGGTATTTTTTTGTATATAAATGCTTAAAAAGTTTGATATCTAAAAACGTGTAATATAAATTGAAGCTTACAGATAAAACCTTATCTAAATTTTTCACGGAAGGTTCTGATTAGACTCTACATATTTTGATGACAAAATGGTTAAAGTTATATTTTGACGTTTTTTTTTAGATTAGTTCACGGGAATTGGAACTATTTTTGAAAAGTGTGGAAATTACGAGAATAGTCAAGAACAGTTTTTCAAATAAACTATATATGGAAAATTATAGAAAATATCGTAAATATAATAATTTAATTAATTTATTCATATATCGTATATATTCTTTGACTTTCTGTCTGACTAAAGAGTGCATTTTTCTACTGCAATAAATTATTTCACTTCTATTGTTATTTTATGTTAATTCACTGATATACAATTATAGTGATTTTTCAATGGTTTTTCAATATATTAGTTACCGCATTTTTACTGTAATTTTAGTAATAGTGGCAACAAGAAAAGCAGTGACAAATTACTAGAATTTCAATAAATAGTCCCTGATTCAAGTAGCCAGTAGCAATTTCAGGCTTTTTTTTTTATTTCCTAAGAATAAAATTATGAAGAATTTAAAGATCAATTATGAAATAAATTTTCAAATATTAAGTTGAAAGATTTTTTGGAACAATAATTAATCATTTTAAATTGGAAATTAAAAAAAATATGTTGAAAGGATTTGAATTGAAAACGTTCAAAATCAAACTAAAACTTTTAAATTGGCACAATTTCATTAGAAGGGAGTTAAAATTGTATCATTCTTAGTTCTATGAGTTTAAAATTGAAAATGTTTATTTTGAATTAGATAATCTCGAAAATAAATGATTTCAGATTGAAAATTCGAAAATAGGACAATTAAAAACGTTAAAAATTGAATTTTTTCTGAGTCGAATCTTAACAATTGGATCATTCACATACAAAGAAATTGAGATTATATTATTCACAATTTAGAGCGTTAAAAATGAACTATTTCACAATTGAAAACTTTTAAACTTATATAATTTTCATTTCGAAGCTATTAAAATTTTATGATTTGAAATTGAAAACTAAATTGAATGAAACCTTCTGAAATTGTAGAATTTGAAATTTTTATTAAATTAATATAAAAAAAGACGTTTAAAATTTAAGTCTTTTTGAAGGGAAGCAACTTCATGTTGAAAATGATTTTATAAAAAATTATCCAGATAATTTAGAGTAATTTATGTAATCAAAGTGATCCACTTTTAATCCGAGGTGACCAAGAGTGATCCACTTGTAATCATAATAATTGGGATTATTTCAGGTAATCAAAGTAATCTACTTGTAATGAAGATTAATGCATCTATAATCCAGGCTAATCCACTTGTAATGAAAGTAATTGGAAGTAATTCAGATAATCCAAGTAATTAACTAGTAAACCAGAGAATTGTTTCCAATTATTTTCTTGAAATTTTTGTGTTGTTTAAAAATTTATTTTATCAACTGAAAATATAGCTATTCTATTTTTGGTTCAAAATTGATTATTTTTAGTTGCAAATTCATGTCTTTCGATGAAAATTGATCTTTTTTGGTAGAAAATAAATTAATCTTATGTGTTGAAAATTCATGATCTTGGTTGAAAATTCAACTATTTAGTAAGAAATTATTTTACTTTGTAGTAACAAAATTTTTTTGTTGGTAAAAAATTAATTGTTTGTGCGAAAATTTAACTATTTTCTGAAAACTCTTCTTTTTGGGTTGAAAATTCAACTATTTCGGTAAAAAATCAATTTGCTTGGTTAAAAATTCAACTATATTGTCGAAAAATCTTTTTTTCTGATTAGAAATTAATTTCTCAACTGAAAAACCATTTCGTTAAGAATTCTTCTATTTTTTTTTTTTTTTTTCTATTTTATCCTGTTTAATAATTGATTTTTGGAACTGAATATGTAACTATTTCGTTTTTGGAGAAAATTTCTCTTTCTTAGTTGCAAATTCGTGGATTTTGTTGAAATTTTGTCATTTTTTTAGAAAATTAATATTTGGGGTTGAACATTCATCTGTCATGTTTTCTTAAAGATTCATCTTCTTCGGTACAAAAATAATCTTCTTGGTCGAAAGTTATACTATTTGATTGAATTACTTTATTCAAAATTCATTTTTTTTAATAAAAATGCATAATTTCAGTTGAAGGTTCATCTCCGTGGTTGAAAATTTAACTGTTTAGTTGAAAAGTCGTTTTTTATTGCGCCGAAATACATTTTTCCGATTGAAAATGTAATAATTCCATTTTTTTCAATTTTCTATTAGTTGAAAATTCAACTATTTGCTGGAAATTTCATGCATTTTGTCGAAAATTCGTCTATTTCGTCCAAAATTAATGTTCTGGGTGAAAATTGAACTATTTGATTGAAAATTATTCTAACTTGTGAAAAATTAGGCAATTTTGTTTAAAAATTTCCGTTTTGTTTGACAAGTTAACTGTTTCATTGAAAATTCATTTCTTGACTGAGGATTCAACTATTTTGTTGAAAATACGTCCTTTATGGTAGATTGTTCATTAAAGTTAAAAATTCATCCGTTTGTTTAAAAATTTAATTATGCCATTTTTGGTGGGAAATTAATCTTTTCTACTTGAGAGTTGAACTTCTTGGTTGAAAATTTATCTTTTTAGTTGAAAATTCAACTACCTTGTTGAAAATTCATGTATTTGATTGAAAATTCGTCTTTTTCGGATAGAAGTGAATCTTGTTGGTTGAAAATTCAATTATTTGGTTGAAAAAATCATCTAATTTGTTGAAAATTAAACAACTTTGTTTAAAAATGTCCTTCTTGTTCGAAGAGTCAACTGTTTTATTCAAAATTCGTCGCTTGACTGAGAATCCAACTATTTTGTTGAAAACACGCCATTTTGAGTTGACTTCGACTGTTTTTTATGTAAACTTCAAATCTGTTTTCATTGGAATATCAACCATTACATTTTTCGTTAAAAACTCATCACTTTTTGTTAAAAATTAGTCTACTTTGTAGAAAATTTAATAATTTAGTTAAAAAGTCATCTTCCTGGTTAAAGATTGTTTATTTTAGTTGAAAATTTATCTCTTCGGTTAAAAATTTCACTATTCTATTTTTGGTGGAAAATGTATCTTTTGTACTTAAAAGTTGAACTGTTTGGTTGAAAATTCATCTTCTTCAGTTGAAAATTCAACTACTTCGTTAAAAATTAATGTATTTTGTTAAAAATTCGTCTTTTTCGATAGGAAATTAATCATCTTGGTTGAAAATTCAACTATTTGTTTAAAAGTTCATCTATTTTGTTAAAAATTCTATAATTTTTATAAAAAGTAATTCTTTTTAGTAGAAAATTCATGTGGGTCTAGCTTATACAGAGTATAACGACCTACTTTACACCTATATACCTATCCCACTATTTTCAAACCGAGCAAGTTACGCCTACCCCGAAAGGGAAATGGCTCAATGGTATAATAATAATAATAATAATAATAAATCCACTATAATGTATGTAATTCAAAGTAATCCTATGCAATCCGTAATAATCTTAGGTAATCCAGAATAATCCTGCATAATCCGCTGTAATTCACCTCTACTGTACCGAATTTTGAGTAGTGATTTCTCCCTCAGAATAAATGTAACGTAGATTATTATATATAATATTTAAATATTGATTTAACACTAAATGCAATATGTTAACATAAAAAAAATAATGAACTTATATTTTTGTTATCTTCCCATGAATAGAATAACTGTCATAGTATCATATTAACTTGACAATAGGTATTTTCTTGAAAATGAATATAATTGCTCAAAAATTGTTTTAAAAATATCTAGTATATGGTAATTGAATTACATATACAATAATTTTTGTTCGTAAGTGCATCAAATTCTATTATAGTAAACGCGAAGCCTACAAATCCACTAAGGTTATCGGATGCATTTAATTTGCCTAATCATACTGCCATTCTCTTCTGCATTGAATGGATAATGAATAAGTATCGACCGCTAGGAACTTTCTGGTCCTGTAGTTCAAACTGTTATTCTTCCCTCTGTGACGTAATTGTAGGTAGAGTAAAATCTAGGCAGAGATACCATTCACTTCTTCGTATATAAGTACATTCAGAATATACTTACTAAGGAGATTTATTTCAACGAAATGTCCACTATTACGGAATTTTCCGTACGACTAAGGCCTTTCCAGCTCCTTCAGAGAAATTTTGAATCATGCACCCCCTTTATTAGGGTCTGTAAGTTTTGAACCCCCTCCCCTCCATCTTACGTAATTTTTGCCGAATTAATTTTTTTCGTGAAATTATTTAGGGGTCATCCGAAATAACGTAAGGCGATTTAGGAAGGGGAGGTAAAATTTCACTTTCACTTATGAATTAACGAAGTTGTGCAACTTTCAATATAAAAAGATGAGTACTCTATAAAAAATGTAATAGTTGATATTTCATTCGGTCTACAAATTCACTCGGTACCTTTACTTGGACGTCTTATAAATCTTGATCAATATTGAATTTTTTCTCGCCCTTAAGCTATAAAACACGATATAACAGGTGGCGGCCTTGCGGATTCAACCTCAAAACTCATTAGTCAATACCGTGGCGTCCGACAAGGAACATTTGAGAAACTGCATTTTTTTGCATTTCAATTGAAAAAAATGCAGCTGAGGCGACCGAAAATATTTGCTAAGCCTTAGGCGAAGGTGCGGTGACATATAAAATGTGTAGAAAGTGGTTTCAAAGATTTCACAGTTATGATATTTCAATTAGAATGCAAAATACATGCAGTGTCTCAAATGGTTCTTTTCGGACGCCATTATATTTAATAATGATTTTTTAGGTTAAGTCCGCAGGGCCGCCACCTTATATATTGTATTTTAAAGTCTAGTGGTCGCCCTTTGAAACCACCTTAGGACGGAAGAAAATTCAAGTTTGACCAAGAGTTACAATGCTTCACAATAAAGGCACCGAATGAATGTGTGGACCTACTAAAAAAGATTTTTATTTTAAATGAAAAATAGTTGAATTGCACTAAAAAAATATTAATTTCATATCAAAAAGCTGCATTTTTAACCAGAAACGAGGAAATTCCTACCGAAAGAGATGAATTTCCAACAAGAGTTGAATTTTAAACCAGAAACAATTTTGCAGTCAACAAAGAAAAAAAATATCCAAAATGATAAATTTTTAAGCCAAAATAGCGATCTGCCTACAAAACACTTGAATTTTCAACCAAATAATGGAATTTTTTTCTAAAAAATATGAATTCTCACAACCTAATACATCAATTTTGAACCAAATAATTGAATTTTCAAGCAAGAAGATTAATCTTCCACCAAAAATGTCATATTTTCAACAAAACACATACACTTTCAACCGAATAGTAGAATTTCGATCAGAAAGATTGATTTTTTTATTAAAAAAGACAAATTTTCAACGAATTACATCAATTTTCAACCAAATAGTTGAATTTTTGAATGAGCAAAGATCGAATTTGAAATAAAAATGGAATATTTCAATGTAATTTAAAAAATTAATTTTATATTGAAAAGAAAAGAATTTTCTACAAAACTGTTGCAATTTCTACTAAAAAATTCAATTTTGAGCCAAAAGGACGAATATTCTACAAGAAAATTGAATTTTCAACTCGAAAATATGAATCTTCAATAAAAGAATTCATTTTCAACTAAACAGTTTAACTTTCGACTAAACAAGATGCATTTTTAACCAAGAAGATTTATTTTCTACCAAAAGACGAATATTCAACCAAATAAGACAAACTGACAACCAAAAATGGAATACTTTTATTGAAAAAGTAAATATGATGATAAGAATTATCAACGAGTTGAATTAATTCCAGAAAGAATACGAATTTTTAACAAAATATTCAAATCCTCAATGTTCTAGTTGAATCTTCAACAAACAAGATTGATTTTCTACTAAAAAGACGAATTTCCAACAAGAAAGTTTATTTTTAATCAAGAAAGATGAATTCTCAACGAAAAAGTTGAATTCTCAACTAAGAAAGATAAACTTCTAACAAAATATGGAATCGTTAAATTTTCAGTTGAAAACAAAAAATTTTTGACAAACTAAAAAATTTCAGCTAGATGTATTGAAGATGAATTTTTAACAAAATAGTTAAATCCTTAACCAAAATGATGATTCTCATCGCACAAGATTAATTTTCTAACCAAATAGAAGAATTTTCAATTAAATGCATGATTTTTCTACTAGGATTTCGAATTTGTAACTTATAAAGGAAAACTTTTCAATAAAAATTGGAATAGGTAGCTACATTTTCAGATGAAAAAATTAATTTTTACACCAAAAAAATGAATTTCTAACAAAATAGTTAAATTTTCAACTAAATAGTTCAAGTTTCACCAAATAAATCATATATATACCGAACAGTTCAATTTTTTTACCAACGATAGTTGAATTTTCAACGAAAAATATGAATTTTAACAAAAAAGTTAATTTTCAACCCAATATTTGGTTTACAAATTAATTCGGTGCCTTTTCTTTGATGTCTGGTAACTTTTGGCCAAACTTGAATTTCCACCCGGCCTAAAGTGGTTTTAAAGGGCGAACCTTATGCTTTCAAAACAGTATAAGAGGTGGCGGCCCTGCGGACTTACCCTGAAAAATCATCAGTGTACACAATGGAATCCAACAAGTAAAATTTGAGACACTGCATTCTTTTTGGATTCCAATTGAAAAAATGCAGATGAGGTGACCGAAATGATTTGCTCAGCATTAGGAGAAGGTGCGGTAACACATAAAACGCGTAAAAAGTGGTTTAAGAGATTTCATAAAAGTGATTTTTTAATTGGAATGCAAGAAAGAATACAGTGTCCTAAATGCTACTTGTCAGACGCCATTGTAGTTGCTAATTATTTCTGAGGATAAGTCCGCCGGACCGCCACCTATTAGAATGCGTTTTAATGTTTCAGTTTCGCCCCTTGCAACCACCTCTGGATGAGAAAAAAATTCAAGTTTGCCCAAGGGTTACAAGACATAAAAGTAACTAATAATTTTTTAGGGTAAGTCCGCAGGGCCGCCACCTATAATATTGTGTTTTAAGGTTTGAGGTTTGCCCTTTAAAACTACCTTATGGTCGGAAAAATTCAAGTTTGTCCAAGAAAATTTTTTGTTTATTGATAACACAGGCCCATAAAAAAAGTGGTCTGAACTTTACATGTGACAAGGCTAACCTCATGGATTTTGAGCCGCTGAATCCGAATTCGGTCATAGAATTTTCCTTAGACCCTACAATTTTCCCCTGGCCTAGGGAAAATGTGTGAAATCTTAGATTTTTCAGGCTCCGTTGTAGTTATATTTAATTACGAGATAGTTGATGAAACAGCGACGTTTCCTACGTAGTTCGGGTCACTTAGTTCAAATTTGACTTTAGAATTTTTGTGAAGTACCTGAAATTTTCCATAGCCTAGGGGAAAAAGTGCATAAATGTGCAAAATTTGAGGCTTAACGAAGGTTTTGTTTGTGCACGGAAAAGCTGATATCTTCCCGTATTTTTAACTGCTGATTTCATATCTGACGGAAGAACTTTTCTGCAGTACCTCGGATTTTATCTAGCTTAGGGAATTTTTTATATTAGGTTTTTTCGATGTTTCCTTGTTCCTTTGCCGTCAAACGTCCTTTGAAGTGGATTACTTTTGCGTCTTTTTCTTGTATTTGCAACATCTCTTTTTAACCTCCAGCAAAAATCTGCCGTCATGTCTTCATCCCATCGTCCTTGATAATGCCGCTGCATTTCTTTGATATCCTGATGAAGGCGTTCTCCCTGTTCTTCACTGTAATCACCAATATTTTCAGGGAATTAATCGACATGGGAGAGGAGAAATTGCAGTTTTACGCTCATTAGGCAACTCTGTTTTGGAATTTCTTCACCATGCTTTTAACTATTTTCTTATAGTTGTCGCTTTTAATGTTGCCTAAAAAATTTTCGACAACTTCCTTGAAGCTGATCCAAGAAGCTTTCTCGCTGTCATTCATATTGTCAGTGAATTTGTCGTCGTTCAACATTTTCCGAATTTGAAGACCATTGAAGACTCCTGCCTTTAACGTGGCGTCAGATATACTAGGTAATTTGTTTTCTAAGTATCTAAAACAATCACCTTCTTAGATTAGTGATTCAACAAACTGTTTCATCAAGCCAAGTTTTATTAGAAGAGGAAGAAGTAGAATTTTCGTGGGATCTACCAAAGGCTTTTGCCGTATATTTTTCAAACCAGGTTCAAAAGGAGTTATTTCTGGCCTGTTTTCTTTTTTATAATGGGTTTCGCGGTCTCTCCTGCCCCACAATCACAAGAAGCAGGGATGTTTGGTAAAGCCTGATTGTTGCCTCAATAGTATTGTTATCATTTTGAGATCTCCAGAAGTTTCCAGTTCTCCTCCGAATACTCAATAGCAATTAAAACTTTCTCCATATTGATGTAGCTTTCCGGCAATACGGTAGAATGTGCTACATATTGCACAGTAAAAACTAGGCATTCATTTTTATCTGGTATCCTTTTTTGGGCGTTCTAATATGATCTCAAAAAGAGTCTCATTTTAGTACCAGTTTCTGTCTTGTTTAGTTTGCTAACTTCAGATTGATAAATTATCCGAGATAGCGAACTAAATTGATTCAGAGGGTGCATTGTTGCAATTGTTCCAAACTTCACTCTTACGAAAAACAAAAAATAGATTAAATTAAAAATTCGTAAAAATTAGTGTTGAACCGTCACACTCAGACGTCGCGAACTTCAGCCCTATGGGTTACGTTGGTTTCTAAACTTGACAGATTAGAATTTGTTTTACCAGATTCAGTTATTGACAGATGATCCTCATTTCGAGCCTATTTCAATCCACAACTCGACCTTATTCTATTAGATTGGCGGATCAAACTAAGGTGGGATTGTTTTGTTGCGTGAACTGTTTTATTACCGAATTAAGTTCTAAATCGAATTCTAGTTTTTACAGTGTGGTATTGGATCAAATTTGTTTGTATTGTGGATCAACACTACTTTGAGACTACGCTTAAAGGAGTCAATGAAAAGCCTCCACTCCTCATCTTTATAGATATTTGGTTTCAGTTCCTTCACTAATCCGTTAACATCTGAACAATAAATCAAATCAGTGTCTCGAGAAAAGAACTTTAAGAACGCTTTTTCTCTGGTTCTACAAACAGTGAATTTAGTCCCTTTAACACTAGAAGGACTGGGATCTAGACCCCCCCTAGAAGGACGGTCGGTGTCCTCAGGACACCGGGGCGTTTAGTGACCAAATCGTGATGGAATATGTGGATTTCGGAATTCCACTAATGGTATTGATACCTTATCGTTGATCGTGTGGATTTCTGGTCACATGACTAATGGTAGCGTGGGTACAGTCATAGCCAAAAAGGATGCATGTACGAAGAAAATCAACAAAAAGTGCATTTTTGCGTTATTTATTTGTATTTAAGAACGCAGAAGAAAATCAGAAGAGAAACGTGGCATGCATACATTCTTTTCACGGTATGGATAAAAAGTAGCAATTACAGTCGTCTATAAAAGTAAATAAAGAGTCAAGAACAATAAATATGCAAAGTAATCAATTTCTGTAAATGTCAGATTTTCAGCAAAAAAAAAAAACTTAGAAACGTCAAAATAGTACAACTTCGAAGTAAAGTGAATAAAAACAATATAGTTTTTTCAAAGCGACATGGTGGACGTGCAAAGGACGGCTCGCTTTCTTTGCTCTCGAAAACAGCCGGTATCCTAAGGACACCGCCAGTGCTTCTAGGTAGCTGGTTCAATATCGCTGGTTCAAAAATCGATATCGATGTGAAACTTCGGGAATGTGTATTTTAGCCAACTTTAGGAAAAGTCAAGGTCGGAGAGATCGAAATTTTTACTCAAATGCGAACCACAGCGTTTTTAAAACGCAAGGTGTCCTGCGGACACCGCCCGTCCTTCTAGGTAGCTGGTTCAATATCGCCGGTTCAAAAATCGATATCGATGTGAAACTTGGGAAATGTGTATTTTAGTCAACTTTAGGAAAAGTCAAGGTCGGAGAGATCAAAATTTGTACTCAAATGCGAACCACAGCGTTTTTAATACGCAAGGTGTCCTGAGGACACCGCCCGTCCTTCTAGTGTTAATTACCAGGTTTCTGTTTTTCAAATCAGAAGCTAAATGTTCAGCGGTATCTTTAGGCAATCCCAAGTCTCTTATAATGCCATTTAATGATTCTTGAGTATGATGTCGTTTGCGTATTTTGTTTGTAAATATGTTTCCATTGCGATTTTGTTGAGTGTATAAACGACATTCTTTTCAATATCCTCGATATTTTCAGAAATTCTGATATCTTCAATATTTTCATTGCATGAATGAGTCGGTTTGGTGAAACTGGAAACATTTGCATACTTGATTTTTTGTTCGCCTGACCTTCTATAGCCCACAATATTTTTCTTACAAAAATAACAATCTTTTTCATGCTGAGGTTGTCTCCGAAGCGTAGGTGATGCACTTTTTTTGCTGTACTGCGGCGTAGCATATTATAACAAAGACCACATATGAAATATGGTACCCATTCACTCTGTTGATTTTCGATTTTAATATGAAAATACTCTTCATACAGTTGGTTAATTGAATCTGTTATATTTCTTTTACATTTCTGAGTAAAATGTTCACTGCGAACATTACAGAAAGCTTTTAATACTTTCGCTACATTGGTGGCTACGGCCTGAATTTGGTTTGTTTTTGAAAATCCATACTTGATAGAAGAACCTTCACGCTAGGGATCCTGGTTCCACAAATCTGAGAACGAATCATTCTACACATTCCCTTTCGGGGCAGTTGCCATCGTCACAATTGTCGTCTCACAATCGATAAGGATACCACATCCACTCTATCAACTTGCATGTGAAGGAATTTTAATTTGAATGGGAAGAAATTCCACGGGTTTTGCATTCTTTTCCTCATATCTGCATGATAGCAGATTTTTGCTGGAGGTTGAATAGAGATGTTGCAAGTACAAGAAAAGAACGCAAAAGGAATCCACTTCAAAGGACGTTTCATGATAGAAGAACGAGGAATCATCGAAAAACCTAATATCATTTCATTTATATTTAAGTAAGGCATAGTGCAGTAAATTCGATAAGAAATTAGAATTCTGTGGCTTTAAGTATTAAAAAATGTAACATGTGCACGTCAGCTTTTTCGTTATCTTGGCTACTGAAAATACGCAACTATATCTCTTCATCTCGCGAAAATGGAACCTTTGTGGACACTTTAGGTTTTCTCAATTTTTTACTTTTTCCCCTAGGCTGGGGAAAATCTGAGGCACTGCAGAAAACTTCTTCTGTCAGATATTAAATCAGCAGTTAAAAATACGGAAAGACATCAGCTTTTACGTGCACAAATAAAAGCTCCGTGGAGCCTCAAGTTTTGCTCATCAATACACTTTTTCCCCTATAGGCTAGGGATATTCAAAGATACTTTACAAGGATTCTAAAGTCATACTTGAACTGAGCGACCCGAAATACGTAGAAATGACGTTGCTCCATTAACTTTTTCGTGGATAAATATAACTTTGGCGGAGCCTGAAACTTCCATAGTTTCACATATTTACCCAAGGCTAGGGGAAAATTGTAGGGTCTAGGGAAAATTCTAAGGCCGGATTCGGATTCAGCGACTCAAAATCCATAAGGGTAGCCTTGTCACATGTAAAGTTCAGACCACTTTTTTGTGGGCCTGTGTAATGTTATTTTTCACGATTGAAACACAAATTAAGCATCTGATCAAAAAATGATTATTGAAAAATTGATAGCACTTTTCTGAATGAACAACTTTTTTCCATCAATTAATTCGTGGTTTATATTGTTTATCCAAAAATGTTATTTATTTTGTTCTCAAATCAGTTTTTTACAAATGAAACAAAACCTATGCGTCCCATCAAAAAGTGATTCATAACAAATCTTGGTTGTCCAATCATGGTTTACCTAGTGTATTTGTTCTGAATAAGAAGATTTAAATGAATTTAAATTTGTAGATTTTTTTCGAGTGCACAATTTTTGTCGATTCATCTTTCTTCGCATCTTGTATGGCTTGACCGCAAAATCGATGTTTTTGATTTTTTATTATTTTCATTGTGCGAAGAAATTTTATTTTTTGTTTTTCCAAGAAAATTAAAAAACCCTTTCAACAATCTTGTAGGGTGTTCAAAAAGGACCATTTTTGTGTAGGCCTGTGTAATGTTATTTTTCACGATTGAAACACAAATTACGCATCCTATAAAAAAATGATTGTTGAAAAATTTGTAGCACTTTTCTGAGTGAACAACTTTTATTTATCAATTTTTTCGTGGTTTGTGTCGTTTATCCAAAAATGTTATTTATTTTATTCTCAGATCAGTTTTTTACAAATGAAACAAAAACTATGCGTCCCATCAAAAAGTGATTCATAACAAATCATAGTTGCCCAATCATGGTTTACCTACGGCATTTGTTCTGAATAGAAAAAAAATTTGTAGATCTTTTTGGAGTGCACAATTTTGGTTGACTCGTCTTTTTCCGCATCTTTTATAGTATGACCGCAAAATGGAGTTTTTGATTTTTCATTAACTTTTGTGCAAAAAAATATATTTTTCGATTTTCCAAGAAAATTGAAAAAACTCTTCCAACCATCTTGTAGGGTGTTTTTCATATCGTGCGTTCTTTAGCTTAAAATGTTCATTTTCGTTTGTTTTTCGGAATTTTTTAAATGCTATAACTCTGGTAATTTTTCTTCAATCAAAAAAGTCATAAGAATATTTTTTTCGGGTTTTTGATTACTATTATCATCCGCCCATAGAATTTTCAAATATTAAAAGAAAGCTTATATGATGCTAATGTTTTTTGTCTTACTTGATCTAAAATAAATATTCTTTGAATCTTAATAAATTCGAACACCAGATCTTTCAGATTTCCGGTCTGATGCTTTAACCAGTTAAGCTACAGAGAGACGAGAAGATTTTCTTCAAAACTCCTACAAGCTGAATGTCGACGTCATTCTATACTTGTATGATCATTCTAACATGAGAGTGATTTTATTAATTTTGATGTTTATTGATTTTGATGAACAAGTATAGAATGACGTCGACATTCAGCTTGTAGGAGTTTTGAAGAAAACCTTCTCGTCTCTCTGTAGCTTAATTAGTTAAAGCATCAGACAGGAAATCTGAAAGATCTGGTGTCCGAATCCCAGCGGAGCTAGAGAGATTTTTTTCAAAAACTCAAAAAATCAATTGTCAATATTCAAAGAATATTGATTTCAGACCAAGTAAGACACAAAACATTAACATCACATGAATTAATATTTCAATGGTCAACAACGTTAACATCAACATTAATAAAATCACTCTCATGTTGGAATGATCATACAAGTATAGAATGACGTCGACATTCAGCTTGTAGGAGTTTTGAAGAAAACCTTCTCATCTCTCGGCTAGTCCAGTTTCTCGCTTTCAAAAAATCTATTTTTTTTCCTAACTCGATAGTATACTATTCGGAGAAAAAGTTCCCAGAGCTATGAGAATATGAAAAATTAAATTTTATAACCAAAAATCAGTTGTCAAAACTTTAAAAGCGTTTTTCTCAAAACTGCATTTTCAAAAACGGCTGCAACTCTAGCTCAAAGAAAAATTAACGAATCGATTTGAAATTTTGCGCGAATATTCGCAACATGTTTTTACATACCATGAACTAGGATTTTTTCGATATTTCAAAAAATATCAATTTTCCGAGCAAAAAACAAGCGTTTTTTGAGCATTTTTTTGTGAAAATTTGAATTTTTTGTTCAAAACGCTGCCATTTTTTTAATTTTCAATATTTTCAAAAGATCCTAGTTCATGGTACGGGGAAAGTCATCTAGTTTAACGTGAAATTTTTTTTTTGAGATACTGGCATTCTGAAGACCTCTACAATTGCAGCCAATTTACCACTTCATTTTTGGATGACTCGACATCGGAGTATATAACTCGGCTTATAGTAGATATTTTTTCATTAAATTTTGTGTATTAACTTTTCAATAGTATCTGAATATATCCTTAAAATTGTAAAATATTTTACCGCATGGTTTTTTTTATGAGTCCCGAAAAATCACCTCCATTTTCCGCCCGAGAAACTAGACTAGCCCCTTAAAGCATCAGACCGGAAATCTTAAAGATCTGTTGTCCAAATCCCAGCGGAGATAGAGTGATTTCTTTTAAAAACTCAAAAAATCAATTATCAATATTCAAAGAATATTGCTTTCAGACCAAGTAAGACAAAAAACATTGACATCATATGAATTAATATTTCAATGGTCAACAACCTTAACATCAAATCTATTAAAAGAAATTGTTCTCCAGAATTTTCAAAATGTGCTCACTTTTTGAATTTTCATCCAAAATGGCTCTCTAACGAACGTGACCTTCAATTTAGGACACTTAAAGAGTATACCAAAGCCCAAACCAATACGTTAATTCTTGTGAAAGTTATCGTGCTAACAAACTAAAAATCTACATACTAACAGGCAGACAGACTAACAGATAGACATTTTGAAAAAACTTATTTTTATGTGTTCAGCTAGTCTCAAAAAGTGGACATTCGACAAAAACGGAGGAGGGGGGCAAATTTTAAACAAATCTAATACCTTCTCATTATAGGATGAGAATGTAAGAAAATACCGGAATAGTACAAAATCAGCTGTGTATAGAAAGTGATTCTTAAAACCACTAGTTAGTTGCTTTGAGAAAGAAAAATCGTCAATCCTTCTGTTTATGTAAAGTAAAAGAGTAAAAGACCGCCATACAATTACTGTGAACCATTTTGCATTGATGGATAAAATAAGGAACGATCGGATCGTGTAGGTCGTGGGTTGCGTAAGGAAGTCTCGAGTTAACCAGGAAGAGCGAATCTTAAATGTCAGTCAGAGGTTCGGCTCAGGGTACAAGACTTCGAGGTCAAAGTTCCCTATTCTTACTTATTTTTTTAGTTTTCAGATCGTGCTCTGATTTAATAGAATTAGACCACATTTTGCAAACAATAGTCAATGAATGAAATTAACAAATAACGGTAGAATAAGTCATCACGTGAGTATTAATCCCGGATCGAGCACAAGCAAAATGTCATCGCATAGACAACAAGACAAGGTCTTCGCTCTTCCACCGGAGAACGTTACCTCGTCTTATTACTTTTGCTTGGATGCATAAACGAAGGATGGTGGTAAAATTATTGATCATTTTTTTCACTATTCATGTGGAAATTGCCCAGCCTAGCCTTTTTTAATTGCAATTAAAAAAGGCCTTCTAGGGTCCTCTACTCTGGAATTACTCTGGATTATCTAAGAATACTCCGGATTGCATACAATTATGGTGCTTTACTCCACCGGAACTACAGATTCACAAGAATTTTCAATAAAAAACGATTACTCTTCAAGATAATTGTTCAATTTTCGAAAAAGTATATGAACTTTTAACCAAATAGTTGATCTTTTAACTAAAAAATATAAGTTTTCAAACAAAAATGTTCAAATAATTCAATTTAATTAAAAAACATGAATTTTTGAGAAAATAGTTGAATCCTCAACCAAAATGATGATTTTTCGAAGAAGAAGATTCATTTTCTGCTCAAAAAGACGAATTTTCAACAAAATGCAACATTTGCAACGAAGAAATTGAGCTTTCAACTAAAAAAGAGAAATTTCCAAATATTTTTGAACAATATAATTAAATTTTCAACCAAAAAGATTAATTTTCAAGCAAGAAGGATAATTTGCTACAAAAAAAAAAAATTTTTTAACATAAAGGCTAATTTTCAACCAAATAGTTCAATTTTAAAC